>JABUQX010003957.1:0-7500 GCA_015478945.1 Trachelipus rathkii | reverse complement strand
AATAAATAATAGAAAAAATAGAGTCTGAATTCTATAAATAGTCAAATATATATATATATATATATATATATATATATATATATATATATATATATATATATATATATATATTTTATATAATATATATATATATATATATATATATATATATAGTAATATATATATAAAAACAATTTTAATAAAAACTTTTTACATAACGCGTTAGTGCTTGTTATAAATTTTTAATATGAAAACGTGTTTATTTCGTTTTTATTCCAAAGAAGTTATTTTTATATGTTCACTCAAAGGACAGATTTTTATGTTATGGTATTCAAATATTAAAGTTTGAATGTGACTAATTTCTTAATCAATAGATCATAGATGATAAGAAATGGGTGGTGTTTGTGGTTAATTAGAGCTCTATTGATTTATTGATTAATTGTTATTTTTAATAAAAAAAGGATAAAAATTTAGCAAAAATATAAAATGTTTTCAATAATTTTATGTAATGTTTATACAAAATATGACTTTAATCGCTTAATCAATAGACCACAGATGATAGGAAAGGGGTGGGGTGGGTGTCTGATTAGCTTTTGATCTAATGATTAATTGATATTTTTAATAAAAAATAAAAATTTAGTAAAAGCACAAAATAATTTTAATAGTGTTATGTAATGTTCATATAGGAACATATTTTCACGTTAAATTTATGCAAAATGTGTCCAAATGTAACTATTAATCACTTAATCAATGGATCACGGTAAAGAAGGTTGATGCGTTGTTTGATCTATTGATTAATTGATATTTTTAATAAAAAATATTTTAGCGCCTGTATTGGGACTACGGGCGAACTCGTCGGTTCGCTCCTGCGGGCGCGCGCACGTGAATTGTCTTCACAAACCGTTAAACAAAACAGGAGGGACTATGATGGCTACTACTACTACCACTGTTGGAGGATTGATACCAGTATATTCGATCGCGGCACCCATCATTACATAGGATTTGATGTAACATATATTTTGCAAGTCAAAAGCTAGTGTTGGATTCAAGCACAACACAAGTAACACATCCTAAGGACAGTACGACGGTAATAAAAGCGTGCTGTGCGTTAGAGGCTGATTACCTTTTCAAGGTTCATGGCGAAGATCGAAGATGGCAACTAGCAATTAATACTAATCAATGATTTGGAAATAATGGGACTTTACCTCACAACAATGTTTAAACAGGCGCAGTAGAAGAAAGGGTTTCTGGGATGGGACGGATCCCAAGGCAGCTTGCCTAGTCAAGTGTTACAAGAATAAGAAATTTTAGGAAAATTAGCAATTTAAATTGTATTATTATTTTAGAAAGATAAAAAGATATTCAAAAGAACTTAAAAATTTCTATTTGTTGTCAAGTGAAAACTTGAGTTTTTCATTATATATATATATATATATATATATATATTATATAAATATAGATTATATATAGTATATATAATATATATATTATAATATATATATAATATATATATAGTATATAGTATATATATATATATATATTAATTATATAATATATAAAAAATATAGATATATTATATATATATATATATTAATCATATATATATTATATATATATATCATATATATATATATATATATATATGTATATATGGAGAGGAATATGAGTTTGGCAATTTCGAGAAGAAAGGTGCATAACAGGAGTGAAGGGCGGGTTTGTGTGTGAGGTATGATTGTAGGCCTGCCAAGGGGGGTGAACCCACATTGACGAGATGCCACAGGTGAGGGTCCGCCGCAGTCCCGTGAAACCCTAGGAAAAATATTTTCGACTTACGGCGATTCTCACTTAAAGGTATAAATTTTTGTTCTACTACGTTTTCTTTTTCCGTTTGCATGTGACGCACCTCACCCCCCAATCTGGGGAAAGGAAGTTGATGATGATGAAAAAGAGATTCTGTAATATAGATGATATGATGATGATGATGACGAACATGACTGTATGACTTGAATTGAATGATGATGATGTTGATGGGGATGATGATTGACTTGATGATGCATGATGATGTGTTATAATATATAATATATATATTAATATATATTTAAATATATATATAATATATATATATATATATAATTATATATATATATTGATATATATATATATATATATATAATATATATATAAATATATATATATATATATATGGATTACCTGCATAGCTTGCCTGTCACCATTGCAGAACCCTGCAAAAAAGTTGACAATGGAGCTACTTGTAAGAACTCTTTATAAACATCATTTGAACGCTTTATCAAATTTTCTAATCGTAATTGACTCAATTACAAAATTTGTAAACAAATCTGCAAGTTATATAAATATATATATATAATATATATATATATATATATATATTATAAATAATATATATAATTATTAATATATATATATATATATTATAATATATATAAATATATATATAACTATAATAATATATGATATATATATATTACTATAATATACCTCCTTCTACTCCAAGCCACATCTGTTTTGTGAACTCCTTGCCTTCTTCTATTTTCCGTGCAATATTCAATCCTCCTCTATTTAAGTCCCGCGTCTGCACCCACCTGAGGGAATTGCGTTAGGCAAGTACAGGTGGGTTTACTTGCCATTATTTTTAATTTTTTTTCTTATGTAATTTTATTTTATTTTTATTTTATTTTATTTTTTGCCCCCCTCCCTTTGAAAAGCGGCCCTGTCCGTAGTTGTGATATCATGTAATATATATATAATATATATATATAGTTATAATATATATATATATATATTATATATATATATAATTAGTATATATTAGTATTATGTGTAACATTAGTGAATTTTGTGCCACTTTTCTTGTGTAGTTTTTTTTTACTACTGAAAATGTTTAAAATACCTTATAAGTTGACAAATGGAAATTAATTAATGGTATGAAGTTTATTAAATGTTTGATTCATATTATTTTTTTTTTTTTTTTAATAAAAATTGTTGAATTTTATTACGAATATGTTTAGTTATTATTTGTTGTCTTGCAAATAAAGATGATTATAGAATTTGCATTTTCGTTAATTTTTATTTATTTTATTATGTATATTGATATAGTTAATATCTCTAACAATTACAAGCTGAAATAATATAATAAGAATATTTATATATATACTATATATATATATATTATAAAAATATAAAAAAATATAAATAAAATAATATATATTTATATATATTTTTATATATATATATATATATATATATATATATATATATATATTTAAACATCTATACTCCTATGCGCGAGAAACACTTTTGCACAAAAAACCACAAGGAAAATGAAAAAATGATTTCACCGAGCACTTTCGTGTATTTTTCTACACATTTTCAAGGTGTAACAAAGAAATTTTACAAAAAAATAAGGACAAATTTGAAAATTCGGCTTTATATTTGAATGTAAGTTTTTTTAAAAAAGCACAAAATCAAGACCACAAAAGTCACAACCAACAAAACAAATTTAATCAAGAAATTCATAAAAGTAAAAACGCATTAAAAATAATTAAAACGATAAATTATAAAAATGAGACATTAAATAAGTGTAAATATCAGCGTGAAGCAACATTAATTAACGATAACATCAATAACAAAAACATAAATATAGTACCAGTTAATATCAATAATAATATATAATAATAATAATAATAATAATAATAATAATAATAACATCATGAAAATATAATTATAATAATTATAATAATATATAATTATAATAATTTTATAATAATTATAATAATTATAAGTAATTATAATAATTATTAATAATTATAATAATTAATAAATAAAATAATATGAGTAAATAAAATATTACATCATAAGATTTTGACAATAATAATAATAAATAATAATAATAATAATAATAATAATAATAATAATAATAATAATAATAATAATAATAATAATAATAATAATAATAATAATAATAATAATAATAATAATAATAATAATAATAATAATAATAATAATAATAATCCATCAATATTAAAAATTAAAACACTAAAAGCAATTAAAACAAAGTTATCACAGATAAATATCACAAAGCAAAATAATAATAATAATAATAAAAAAATGTTTAATCAGATAAGAATAATCTAATTAATAACAATAAATTAATAAATAATAAGAATAATAATAATAAAAAATAATAATAAATAATAAAATAATAATAATAATAATAATAATAATCAATAATAAAAATAATAAAAATTAATAATAATAATAAATAATAACAAAAAATTACAAAAATAACAAAAATAAACCAAAAATAACAAAAATAACAAAAAATAACAAAAAATATAACAAAAATAAAAAATAAAAAAAAAAAAAAAAAATAAAAAAAATAAAAAAAATAAAAAAATAAAAAAAATAATAATAATAATAATATAATAAAAAAAATAATAATAATAATAATAATAATAATAATAATAATAATAATAATAATAATAATAATAATAATAATAATTAATTTAAATTTAAAACACTAAAAGCAATTAAAGCAAAGTTAACACAGTTAAATGTTAAATATCACAGAACAAATAAAGGTGCTAAATTCTGTCTCTAATAACATATTTATTTAAAAAAGTGATTAAAAAATTATCCAAACTATATAGTCCTTGGCTAATATTTACATTCGTATCGAAAGTGATTTTAATTAATGCGGATTCAATAATATTTCTTGAGATTATGGAAGATGATTTAATAATCTCACTTGACGAAACCCAATTGATTCTATGGTTCATCATAGAAAAATGTTGGAAAAGTGCGTTATTATGCTGTTCGGTTCTGACACTATATTGATGCTGATTTATTCTGATCTTTAGGTCCTTACCAGTCTGACCAATGTAAAACCTATCACAATCCATACATGGAATTTTATAAACACACCCACTACTGCTTCTTGATGGAGATTTCTTAATTATCAATCCTTTGATGGTGCAATCATAGGTAAAAACTACTCTAATATTTAAAAGTTTTAGCAATGAAGGGATCCTAAGAAAATTTTCGTTGTAAGGCAATTTCAATATATATGTAGTACTCCATTACAACTTTGTAAAAAAATTTAATTTATGTTGGTACTTATGTTAATTTTAGCATAAGAATCCCAAGGAAATCACCAGGTATTGCAACCCCAAGATACCAATATCCATTGATCTTAATTCAATTTCGTCATCAAACATTCTTGGACTAATCAATCTCAACGCTCTGAGTACTACATAGAAGAAAAAACCGAATCTTTTAACTGATATATATGGCAGCAAATAAAAAAAAAAAAATAGCACGAAGGAAGTTGCAGATTATTAGTTTTTCTATAAAGCTAAATTATAAACCCGTCATCTCCTCTCCGAACCATGTCAAGGAAAGAAGGACTCTTGTTATGTTCTATTTTCCATGTGAACTAGATTGCTAGGCCACCAAGCTTATTCAAATCTTAGTTTAAAAAGTTATCAACATTGCAAGAATTTGCCACAAAAAACCACAAAATTCGTCAATATTATCGGTTTACCAAATCACTTCCCTAGGCAAAATCGATGCGCTAAAATAATCTCGTTCAAAAACCTCCATATATAAATTGGCTAAAACAGGAGAAAATGGGGATTCCCCATAGCCATAAAAAATACTTACTAATTATTTGTCTTCAAAACAAAAGTTGCCATCCAAACCACATAATTAATAAAGATCAATAATTAAATAAGTTTACTCTCCAATTCTAACTGTAAATGCTGGATTTCATTTTCAAAAAAAGTCAAAAGTTCAGTTACTGGTACCTTCGTGAATAACGATTTTACGTCAAAACTAATCAATATAAACTGATTATTATATCGAATATTCAAAAGTCTGTCCCTAAAATCAACACTATTATTCAAATGAGAATGCGAGATAGTTCCAATCAAGGGAGCCAAAATTTTAACCAGTATTTGATAACCTATACTGACCGATCACACTGAGCTAGACAATAGGTCGCATTGGGTTACCTTCCTTATGTGTTTCTACCAAACCATACATATAGGGCAATGATGGATTAATTTGAGACTTTAATTTTTTTAACAATTCTCCATTGTTTCCAAGTATGCTTTGCAATTTTTTATTAAAACTTTTAGGTCAGCATCCCGAAAAGGCCAGGTATGTAACTATAAAACTATAACAGGTACACAAAATAAATATCATTTTATTAATCAGGAGACATTTTTACCCCGGAAATTAAAAAAAATTAAAAAAATAACGCTTTTTAAAAAATTAAAATTGTTAAAAATTGTTGAAAAATTTGCAGTTTTTTGATAAATCAAAGATGCGGCTTACTCCCGAGTGAGACGGAAAGATGCCAAATGTTGATTTTTTTTTTTTACACTAACGAATACCCTCGGATAAACAATAACGATTTGATAGAGTCGGGGTTTCTCGGCCTACCGGGGGAAGACGGGGGGGGACTTCGTCCCCCCCTCTGTCCCTCCGTCGGCTCGAACCCCCTAAAAAGGATATAAAAGAAAAAATAATATTTTCTCCTTTTGCGTAAATAAAGCGGTATTTGGCAACTTTTTCTCTCTAGACAATGCAGCTTTCAAGGTCAATTTTAGCGTGCACTGAAGATTTTTACTAATATTAATAAGGAGTTATTAATAAATATTAGAATAAAATAATTTTTTTAAGTTTCTTCGATGAAATTACTTCCTGAAATCAAAAATGTTATTTATTTTTCCGTGTAGATATTATAGTTTTCTAGTTACATGCCTGAACTTTTCGGGATGCTGGCCAAACTTTTATTTATTCTTTCCAAAGGGTTTCCTCTAATATCCATGTAGGTTTCATTATCCCTTAAAAGAGTCATTTTTCCAAATGAAAGAACCCTATCCTAAGACGACTCCGCCAGATTTGTCAGATTTAGATTAAATGTAAAACTACGATCCTTTAACGTATCTACTCTTTAATACAATCTATATCGGATAAGATTGTGATAACTGGTATGTGTCAAAGCAATGAATATAAACAATGCCTTACATATATTTAAATCCGCATGCCTAAATTCAACTCCAATTCAGCGAATAAAAGATACTAGCAACAGATCAACCACATTGGAATACTATGTGTGACTGAAAACGGAAAGCCATATCCCAAAGCTGTGACGTCTTCATCTATTACAATGTCTTTGGATGAAAGATTTACTACTAAATCTCATTAATATGGAGAGTCCAATACTATAACTAATAAGGTTATCAACTTTTCATTTAACCTACGTTCAAGCGTTTGTACTTTATATATATATATTAGTATAGTAATATATAATATATATATATAAATATATATATATATATATATATAAATATATATAGTCATATATATATATATATCATATATATACATTAAACTATTAATTATAAAAGGAAAGTAAATTTAAACTTTAACTGCTTCACCTTTACTAAAATCAGTAGAGATTTATATAATTTTTTT
>JABUQX010003956.1:0-43583 GCA_015478945.1 Trachelipus rathkii | reverse complement strand
AGAGAATATTATATATATATATATATATTTTATAACATGTTATATTTACTAGTATGCTAGTTTTCTATTTTCAGTATATATATGAATTATATTGTATTATAATTAGATAGTATAGTTCTAGTGATGAGTATTATATATTAGTTATAGTGATAGTATATCTTTAGTATTTTTAATAGTAGGTTAGTAGGATCGTTTTGGCATTAAATTTTGAATTTAATGTTGAATATCTTTATAATCTTATTATCAACAGGTATTTGAGATTTAATTACTTTATTTAATTTGTAATTTGAACGTGCGTGTTGAACAAAAGGTCTGGTAATAGATGTCGTGTTTCTTGAATAATCATGTAGTTACAAGGTTGTATCTTGTGTAGTATTTGTTTAGAGTGTAGTGGTGGGTGGTGTGTATTTAATAATGACAGTGTATGAATTTGTGTGTCAGAAGTCATTGATTATGTTAGTGTTCGTTCGTGATGTGGAGTGATATGTTAGATATATTTTCGGTTGGCTGTCGTGTGGGAAGTAGTGTTTATATTGTTTTGCAAATTTTCTGTTGGAAGTGGGTTCGTCGTCTCAGATAACTGGAGGATAAAATGTATAAATTTCGGGCGGGAATTTGCCGGGGATGGAATCCGGTACATTTGTTGGCTCTAATCTATATATTATATATATATATATATATTATTATTAATATATTATTATATAGTATTGTATAGCATATATATATTAGGTTATATATATATATATTATTTGGTTGTGTCCTTTAATATTATTATTTTCTTTATTCTTATTATATATATATATAGTTATAATATATATATATATCTATATATTATAAATTAGTATATTAAGAAGTATAGATTCTATAAAGTTATGTGTTTCATGGAGACTCTAGGGGTGTGACTATGGTGTTGATGAAGAATTGGAATAAAGGAGAGGAATGAACGTATTGAGAGTGGTGTGGGTGTGAAGAAGGGGTAAATAAGGGATAAATGGAAGTATGTTGAGATGGTTTGGTCTGTGGAAAGGATTGAATGATAGTAGGTTGGTTATGCGGATGTTAGTGGTGAGTGTGTTTGGGTACCGACCGGCTGGGCGATGAAGAGAAAGTGGATTGGTGGTGAACCTGAATGTCTGAGGAGAGATATGTGAGTTTTGGTCAGAGGCGAGAATAAGGTGCATGATAGGAAGAATGGCGGGGTTTGGTATGGGGGCATGGTTGTCGGCTACGGGCGGGATGAACCCTTAATTGACGATTTACCATAGTGAGGGTTCGTCGCGTCCCATGATGCTTCTAGGTGGATTTTTTTTTGTCTGATGACGGCTCTTCACTAATTTTAATCGGTAGGCAGAGGGGGCGTAGGTGGGCTTTTCTTTTCGACGTTTGTCATGTTCTCCTACTGTTTTTCTTTTCCGATGCTTTGTACAGACCTTACTCCCAAATCTTGGGCAAGAGGAAGGGTGAAGCAAAGAAAGCTAGAAAGATAATATTTTATATATATTTATATATAGTATATTATTATATATATATATATATATATATATTATCTATATATATAATATTATATATATATATATCTATATATTATTATATATAATATTATATAATATATTAGAGGTGTACGGAATTCGGTTCTGGCGGAATTCCGGCAGCATTTACATTTTTTTTTTCGTTCCGGTTTCAGCGGAATTTTTTGAAAAATTCCAGCCGGAACGGAATTACTAAATCTACTTCTTTAGAAAAAATTTGATGGAAGGGTTTATTTTTACATAACCATTGCCCCATTTTTAACCAAAATAATAGTAAGCCTTGTGTGTTCATACATGTATTACAATATCTACAGTATTAATTTACAATGTTTACTCAAGTACATCAATAATATATAGGCTTATAAGTATTCTCATTAAATTCAAATTTAATTTCCAAAATTATATATATATATTATATGTTATTATATATATTTTTTTATAATATATATTATTATATTATAATATATTATATATATATCTAGTTTATATATATATATATTATTATTAGGGTAATGTACGGAACCCAGAATTTTATTGTGGTTCGGCGGAGACCGGAACTTTTCGGAACCTTGAAAAAGTTCCGGCCGGAAACGGAACTTTTCGACTTCAGTTACACTTTACATAAGCTGCCGTTTCCAGAAGCGCGACTGCAGCCCGGGCGGGCACACTGCATCGTTTTCAAGCCCGTTTGGCGACTTTCGTCATTCGTAAGGACATCAGTCAGGCGCCCGTTGTTAAATCAATGCGATTTGAGATATTAATAGAACGGGCTTGGGCTGCGCAGAAAGACATATTGTTTACAACAATCGTTTTTCCAAACTGTGTCGGAATGGCTTGCCAAAATTTTTTAATACTTTTAGTAATTTTATATTAGATGAGCATAAATCCATCGTCAGGATATGTTCCATAGTAAATATTACGATTATGATATTGTATAGAATACAATATCACAGATGATGTATTAGATTTATATCGAATTAGCTGATCGTACTGGTGAGAGTAGCATCCGGATGTCAAGTATTCCAGTACTAAATTATCTGTTCTCGTGAGATGGTTAAGTGCATATTTTAATTTCAATTGCGAAGCGTTTCTGAGTCGATTATTGACAGCGAGGCATGGGCTGAACTCGGCTTCTGGAACGATTTAAATCTACTTATAATTACATTTGACTGCTGATTACACTTAAAGATTGAATAAATGTTCTCTACTAGAAGCTATCTTGTAATTCTGTAATATTGCTACATATAGTGCGTGAGATTGGTATAGTTGATGCATAAGCAAATTTGGATCAAGCGGTTTCACGTAATTTATTAAGTAAATAGGAATAGTACATATAAGTGCGATTCCAGAGGACCGAGTGCAGCCCGTGTTTCAAATCGATCGGGAAAGCTTGATTGAAAAAAAAATTACATTAACAAACATTCAGAGAACAGGAAATTTGAGTCCCTGGAAAACGGCCTAGCGAGCCCGTCGGATCAGCTGGCACATTGTGAACAATATCTTACATGGTCGTATCAGGGGGGGGGCAGGGGGCCTTGGAGTCCCTAAATCTTGGGGCGAAATCAAAAAATGAACCTTATATTTTGCAGAACGACGTTTTTAAGGGTTATATTTAGTGGATAATGAAATAAGACTAAATCAATAGTAATGATAGTTGTAATTATTAATTATTAGTAGTAATTATTAAGTAGTAATTATTTATTATTATATATTTATAATATATATTATATTATCATATATATATATATATATATATATATATACTATATATATATATTATATGTATATATATTATATATATTATAGTATATATATTATTATATATCTATCATCAAACCTTTAACACCCCTAAAAGTGAATCTTGCCTACACCATGATCTTATCTTAATCATGTATCTTATTTTATGAAATGATAGATTATTAGTATTTAATTAATAAGTTTAACTGAAAATAATTAAAAATTTTGGCAAGCCATTCCGACACGTTTTGTAAAAAGATTTGTTGTAAACAAAGTATTATTTCGCGCAGTCCACCTTTAATTAATTCGAAATCGAGGATTCTAACAACGGGCGCTAGACTGTGACGTTCGTTGACGTAGTGCGCAAACCGGGCTTCTGGAAACGATGCATGTGGACCTGTCGCCCGGGCTGCAGTTGGGCTTCTGGAACACGCAACTTTAATATAAAAGTTTACGGGTCTTTCAAAGTTTAAAAATAAAGCTTATTTTTCAGAAGCGGGTAACGTGTATTGAGGCATATGAATTTGACCTTCATAAGCGCAGAACTGATGAGCATTATTTTCTACAGCACTAACTTTCAAAATTCATAAACTCATTTTAAGTTAAGCAAAAATTATGGAATCTTGTTTTCAAATGTTAAAAATTTTTTTGCTTAAACAGGTTAGTTAATATTTTGTTTTGTAGTAGTTTCTACTTAAAGTTAATTTCTTATAATAATATATAATAAAAATAATATATAATAAATAATATAATAATAATAATAATATTAATAATATAATAATAATTAATAATAATTACCCTGATATTTTTTATTTATCCCCATGTCTAGATTCTAAAGCAGGATTGGCACAAAAAGATTACATATTTTATTTATTTTTTTACGTGCTCTTTTTATTAAAAAAGCGTGATTTTTTTTATTTTTATTTTTTAGACATTTTTTTTCTAATTACATAATTAATCTAGTATTATAATTAAGATAAGATATATTTATCTAATAATAAAGAAATTCTCAATGTTTGTTTCAAGTCATTTAATTAAAATATAAGAAATAAATAAAATTAGAGTTATCTCAGATATTTACAGTATATATATATATATATATATATATATAGCTATTATATATATATATATATATATATATATATAAAATATATAAAATATACCTATATATATATATATACAGTTCATTATATATTATGTTTTTGGTTTCCATTGATTAATTAACTTTAAAATTTAATTAACTACAGAATTTTAAATTGTTTTTAATTTTTAAAATAAATAGGATTATTTAAATATTATTTACATAAAATAATAATTACCAAGCAATATGTGGTCTAAAAAAAATAAAAATAAATAAAAATCTCAAAAAATCAAAATATCAACCCCGTTTAAGAGTATTAAAGCTACCCGTTCGAGGGTGAAAATATTGTTTCATATTTAAAGTTTTTCAGAAAGATAATAAGGGTGAAGGTCATTTTATTCATATTTGTTCCACAACAGTGTCCCTGTAGGAAGCGTCTTATAGAACGCGCATTTGCTATACCGTGCGGGTTGGCAAAAAAATAAAAAAAATAAAAAAAAAATCTAAATTACAAAAAAATAATTTAAAATTTCGGTAATACATATTTTACAAAGAAATCGAAATTAGAGTTGGAAGAAATATATGAAGATTTATACATACATATGTTAGATAATGAAAATTAAGCTAGAAAGAAGAATACTTTGGTTTGAGCTAAAAAGGCAAAAGCGTCAATTACCGAAAACGATGTATTTCTCAAAAAGCAGCCAATACAACTACAGATTCTGGACTGCACTTTTTCTTACACCTCCAACTTCATTTTACAATTTGAAGAAACTATTTTTGTGTCAATTGGCTAAACTTAAAAATTTTTATTACAGTCTCAGGCTATTCAATTAAATATTTAAAAACAATTTGATCATCCAAATTTTTTAAAGGTTTTGTACATTTGTATATTTTTTTTCATTTAAAAAAACTAAAAACTTTTTGGCTCATTTAAGATATGTAGAGTACTGTACGGTATAATGTAATAAATATCTACTAATTAACTAGTCATAAAATATGTTTATAACTGTTCTCTAATAACATTGTATTTGCAATTTATTGCCAATTATTTTAAGGATAAGTATATAATTACTGGCTGCTATTTTATTCAATTATACAAGGTAGGTAAATTTTAACATTAATGAATTTTTCAGCGGGGCTTTTAGAGTTATAACGCGATATCGCCTATAAGCGGGGGGATTCAGGAATCCTAACCTCCTCGGGTATATCACATTTTATATTCTTATAAATTTTTTATGCCATAATCAATCAACGTGGATAAATGTACGAATTATAATTATTCGTCTTTGTTAAGAATAGGACTTTGGAAAAATGATTAAGAAAGTTCCGGTCTAGTTACTACGCCGGAACAAGCTAGTTCGGCGAACGGAACTTCCAAAAAATGAGGTTTCGGTACACTCCTATATATATTAGATAAATATATAGTATATATATATACCGTATATAGTAGTTGTATGTATAAATCTATGTAAGTTTTTGAATTCAAAACAGTGAAAAAGACATTAGCATATCTATATTATCATAATAATTTCATTCTTGTATGTATGATTTATTATATATAATATATTATTAGTATATAATATATATATATATATATATATATATTATATATATTATATATATATATATATTCTATAATATATATATTTATATTATATATATTAGTAATCATACTTATATATACTATTCTTCCAAATTGGTATAATTTCTGTCTATATATATTATAACTAATATAATATATATATATATATATATATATATAATATATATATTATATTATTTATATATATATATATATATATATATAGTTATATATATAATATCTATTATATATATGATATAATTAGTTAACTTTCTTTAACACTTCTTATAATATGCTGAATTGTGGTGAGTAACAGAAAAGCTTCACTTGTTTGGAGAATATTTATCAAGCCTCTTGCCTCCATAATAAGTATTTCTGCTTTTATTGGACAATTGAATAAATAATTTTGAATGAATATATGGAGAACGACTGGAAAAGGAGAGTAATATTTTGGGCTCGTACTGCTATGCTTTGAAAATTTAGCTTTGGTCACTTTTCCCCAATTAAGTAATTCTTCATTTCCAGATTAGAAAATGATTTTCTTGGTAAAAAATTTCAATTTTTTAAGAAATTTCATAATTTAAAGCCACTGGATTTTTCTTTTTTTCCTTTTACACTAACTGACTCGTGTCAAAACTTCTTCAAACATTTATAAATAACTAATTAACTTTGCAGTAATAATTTCTTTTTCTTATGCTAATGATGATTTTTGGGTACTTGGCAATCTAAGTTAATGTGTAGATAAGCTCTGTTTCTTTTGAAAAAGGATGGAATGACTCATCGCTGAACCTTCTTCTGTATGCTTACTTCTATTATCAAACTTTTTCTATCTTTAATATTTTGCATATTTTCTTCAAGCATCCAATTTTCTACTCATTCTCTTATTTCATTAGAAAATAAAGAGTCAGTTTGTATCTTTTGTCTACTACAGTACTTAAAAAATTATACTTGTTTTGAAATATATGTCTATTGAATCCTTCTCTTCTTTTTCTTCATAATTAAACTCTAATGCTTTTTTCAGCTCTTTTTTTAAAGGTCTGAACTCTGCTGTCATTCTCAGAGTTTGAGAGATATGATGTGGATGAAAAAGTAATGGGAGAATTGATGATTTAAATTGGGTTTTGGCTACTAATATAAGTTCTCTTTGTTACACCAGCCAAAACTCTTTAATTTCTTTCAAGTTTTTGCTTTATTCAGGATCAATAGCCTAGTGCCGGATCATCTCTATAGTATACTTGCCAGACGTTTTTTCAAAACATTCAATTCTTTCTATAATATAATATGTGCTATTCCACCTTGTATTAACCTGATTGGCATAAGTGGGCTTGCAAGATGTGGATCAAAGTCTCTTTGTATTCTTTTAAGTGTCATTACAGCTTAAAAACTTGAAATAATTGAAATGTGTACAAATATTTCTACTTTCCTTTATAAATCCTGTTTGATTCTGTAAATAAGACTTTATAAAAATTGAAGTTTTAATGAAAAAAACAAGAATAATACTAATACTCCTGCTAAATTAGTTTCAAGCTTCATGTTTGTGCTTCCTTTGAATACAATATACTTTGTTTCTAAGAATATTATTTCATCATAATTTAAAAACTCATAGTGATTTTAATTCCAGAATCGAGAACCTGGGAAATACTTGCATTGGAGTACACATTTCTCATTTTTTTATATGCACTGGTAATTCAGACCGTATATACAATAAAAATATGCTCGTTTGTTGTATTTAGCTCTCTATATATCTGCAGTAATGTATCTGATCAGCCTTAGAGACCTTCTCGATCTCAATTTACTGTCTGAAGTTGGTAACATCTTTCTCTACAAAATATTTTTCTACTAGGAATAAGATATTTTGGTTGAAGATGTGGCAATAGCTTTCTATGATTTCCTGCCTCAGATGACTAGGTAGATGTTGTTACTCATTGGAAAATTCAATTATTTTCTGTGAATTTGGGGTCATTAATATGCCAATTTTTTTGGCGAGAACTCTCTCAAAATCACTTATCTCACGGCTTGGATCTATTATTGCTCTTTTGTGGTTTCCCCTGTTTTAGAAAATACAAGACTTCCTTCTTTACTATTAAAATTATTTTGGACTTCAGATATTCCTTCGATGATGATTTCCATTGTTATGAAAGTGAAGTTGTACTAATTGTACGATTTTATGTTTAAAATTATATAAATATTTTTTTTTACATTTCTTTTATAGTTAAAGGAAAGTTCAATAAGAAATTCCGGTTCCGGCGGAATTTTTTTTTTTGTCGATTCGGTAATTCTGGTTCGGCGAACTGAAAAATTTCAGTTCCGGTACACCCCTAATTATATATATATTACTATATATATTATATACTATATATTATATATTATATTATTATATATATTATATATAATATATATATATATATATATATTATATATTATATATATATATATAATATATATATATATATATATATATATATATATATATATATATATATTATATTATCTTCCGTTGTCCCTACCAATTGGGGCTACTGCACACAAGCACCGATAGAAAAATAGAAGAATAGTGGGCAAGTCGAAAAGAAAGCTGGCCTTACTACCGCCTTTATATCTTAAAGGGTAGAATTGATGCGGTCAGAAAATCCACCTAGAGTTCACGGGACGCGAAGGACCTTGACTAAGGTATACTCGTCAATATAGGGTTTCATCCTTGGCCAGGTGGGCAAACTATAGCACCTTCATTCACTCTATAATGGCACCTTTTCTCCGCTCGCCAAACTCGCAATTCTCTCCCTCCAGGCATTCCTTTTACTGCCTCAATCCTCTTCTGAGTCTCCAGCGGTTGATTCCAGGCACACTCAAACTATCATACGCTTAACCAACGACTATTCATCTTTCACATGACAAATAATCTAAATGTACTTTTCTTTCAATTTACCCATTTTCTTCACCACATGGCAATCTCTAATAATTCCTTCCTCAGTTTTTATCATTTCTTATCAACCTAACACACTCCCATAAGATAATCTCATCTGAACACTGTGCACTTTAGATCTATACATCTTATTCCAGACAATCTCACTATTATACCTTAACCTGGTAAAAACAAACCCTCAGGAAACCCTAAGCGCACTCAAGACTTAGTCCCATTACATCCAACAAGGATTTAATTGCACGGAGCACCTTTCCCTGCCATTCACACTTTCTACTACACTCTGCAAGAGTCTGGTTCTCTTTTCATCATATATATAATATATTATATTTATATATATTATTATATATATATATATATATATATTTTATATATATATGTATTAATATATATGATATTTATTTATATAATATATATATATATAGGTTATATATATATTTATATATAATTATATATTATATATAGTATTTTACATTTAAAACTACATGAAATTATAAAAAATTAATAAACACAAAAGTGATAGAACTTATATGCATGTGTTTTATGTTTTCACTTACTGTTCTAAATGGGTTCATAATAAATGATGCTCGCTGAATAACATTGTTCAATTCTCGTGTTATATAACTGCTATCTTTTTAAAAGGCAAAAAAATTCTGCATTTTTTTGGAACAATTTTACTAGAGCACTGTTCTCATAAGCGAACGACCTTTTAGTATTTTCCTAAAAAAATAAAAATAAATTAAAAAATAAAATAAAATATGAGCAAAGCATAGATATTATCAAAACGGTTTTCACAAAAACTATAAGTAACTATATATTTTAGTCTAGAAGAAGGACTTACCTCAAGTTCTAAAATATATATATATGTGAGAACTTCTGCTTCGGAGTCTATCTTATCTTCATTGACAAACTTTAAAATCATTCGCTCTGCTAATTGTAAACTAACCTTACGAGAAACGCTATCTTTAGTTATGTGAGCCTGTGAAAAATAATTGCTATATAGCAGTTACTCTTAAGCTATGCTATTGCATATAGTGATGTATTGATAAAAAGTCAGTCATCAGGTGATGCGAAAATTATTTTCAAGTTAATGCGTATCTTTCCATGAAAGCCATAGAAATGAATATGAGCGTAGGTGTTATACATAAAATTCATGCATTTTAATGAATTTATAAATGTGAATACATGGATGACTTGAACTGCATATACAAATAGGACATACATCACTAATGAATATAACCACTTTATTAATACAATGCAGGGGAGTTTATAAGAATGTTGTGTGTTAAAGAAATAGCCTACTAAAGGAAAACTATAAAATTATATTACCTGCATAACTATGCTCATAATAGCCCAAAAATAATAGGGGTTTTTAGGTTTTAATTTGTATAATTGCATCGCTGTCTGCTGCTGTTTTTTGTAGTTTCCCACTCTCACGTAAGCCATGAATAAGTGAGAAATAATATCTTCATTTGTTGGGTCTAATTTTAAAGCATTTTCGTATATTGAGCAAATTAAGTGAGCTGTTAAAAAATTAATAAAATATAAATGACAAACTAACATGATAACCAGCAAAGCATGATACAATTTCTATAACAAAATGATGGAAATTCCTGATTACATACGTTTATGCATTTCTCGATAAACAATTGTTAAGGCCTGAAGAGTTGCATCATCACTAGTTCCTTCTGATACAACACTATCCACTATTTCTAACGATTCTTTATTACGACCGAGTCGCAAAAGGGCCAATGCCTTCAATACAGATGCACAATGGAGCTTTGGTTGTTTCCGTAATACCTTGTCTGCTTCTTGTACCGCTTTTTTGTTATTTCCATTGTCGAGCCAATCTGAAAAAAATGCGCTTTTAAAATCATAGTCTTTCAAAAGTTATAGTTTTAAAATGCATTCTTGGACCTTATTATTTCTCAAGAGAACATAAGTATATGTAATATATATGGAATGAAAGTGAAATCGCAATTATCAGCAACCAATTTTTTGGACTATACACATTATAATCAAATACTAATGTAAATAAAAATTACAGTATTTAAATTATGTTTTTAGCTAACAATAATACTAAAACAAAATTTAAAATTTTAATAGATTACTGATGATAATGAAATAAATTATCCCATTTGAATGTTACGGTAAATGTCAAATGAATATCAAAATTTTGATAGCAAAAAAAAAAAAAACTGCTTATACAAACTACGCTAAAGTTCAAATACAATGTACTACATTGAATTAGATACACTTTACTTTATGCTATCTAACTATTCAAATATATTTTTTTTTTTTCTTCAAGTTTATCATTTCAATTTACCAATAATTGAAAACATCTATAACATTTGTTTTTAAAGCAAACAAAGAAATTGACAATTACACTGGCAATATGTTATAATAGGAAAATTATCGTCATAAGTCTAAATATATGTTCTTATTGCTCTAAAATACCAGAGTGTAAGTTTAACAGAATAGATTTTAAAATAAATCAAATCACTTTCAAAAAAATTTCATATTAAATTAACAAAGATAATAAAATTTGAGCACGTTTTCAATTTTTTTTTTCTTCAAAGTTATCGATAACTATTATCAAATGAATAACTGATATGACTAAATACTAACTAGCAAAATTAATTATAAGATATTAATTGCAATTAATTATAATTAATGTATCCAAAATATACTGTATTAATTATCATCTGACATCTAACTTACCATATATTGGACGAAGCCTTCTCTCTATCACAGAGTCATCAATGTGCGGTTTTCCAGCCATTATATGCATGGATTTTAAAAAATCATTCAAATTTTAAACTTTTCTGGCTAAGCCTTTATAGACTTCAGCCACACACATGAATCCTGTGTAACAAAGACAATGATTTTAAATAATAGGTCAATGCTATGCAAATAACTGAGCTCGACTTAAAAATATTTAATAAAATAACTGATGAGTAATATACTTCATAATGTAGAACGTATAAATGACTTTTTTCAAAGATAAACAACAAAGATGTACCGGTAATTGGAGAAATTCTTTCTTCTTAAAGCATGTGGAAGATAACCGATAAATACACAAACTATTATAAATTTACCAATAGTCGACATATAGGTAAGTATGTCACTAAAATAAATGTTTTGAGGCCTTTTGAAGTATATTACTAGAAATAAGTTTTACCTACTCATGTCAAAATGTGAGAGCCAGAAATTTTCATTTTTTTTTTAAATATACAAAGGGGCTATTTAATTTCTCACAATACTTTAATAAGATATCTATAAATAACCTATGTTGAGAGGAACTTCAACGTGACAGGAAAAATGTGCAAGTGTAATTGAAATGAATTTTAACTAGAAGAATAGTTTAAATGTTAATTAAAAACTTTTATTGCTTCACCTTAGTATTACAAAAGAACTGTTCATACAAATCAACATTCATACCCTGAAGTAAAGAGCGCTGCTTGGTAACGCTGATGCACGAGAAAAAAGTTCAATTTACTGAAGATTAAAAAAAAAAAAAAAAATTATTATGAATAACCTAATATTAATATAGGTTAAGTTAACGTTGCCTACAAAATTAGAAATTACTGAAGGAACTGATACTTTCTTTACATTATATACAGTACAATAAAGGCTATCTAGTTCCATTTGAAAATTTGATCAAATTAACAAAAAAAAATTGAATACACAATATGAATTATTTAAATTATATGCAGAAGCAGCAGTATTTTGAACATGGTTCTTTTCATTTAATTTCCTCATTCAAATCTTTTGCATAGATTATGAACAGAAGAGGACACATCACCGACCCTGTAGAACAAACACTTTCACTAACTCCATGATGATTTAGGACCAAATTGGTGATTAATTATTTCCTCTTTTCATATGCATCAATGAAGCATGGGATACTTATGAAAAAGTTTTACAGATCTATATATAACCATTCTTAGAGAATAAAGTAGGGAATGCATGTAGTAAAACTAGTAGGCTATTTGTCAAGTCAGAAAATGAAACTGACAGAGCATCAAAGTAATGTTGGAAGTTAGTCATCAAACTAATCATACCATATACTCCTCAGACCAGCACTCAGTCAAGTCTTCCAGAGATGAGATAGATCAGCAGCACTTGGCTAAGTACTAGCTCTTCAGTATCATCACATGCATCCTTTTCCCCTCCATAAAGACCCCAAAGTCTGAGAAAGCTAAGTCTAAAGACATTCAGGAGATCAAAAATGTTGAAAGCTACGCTTCTGACTTTAGAGCCTGATACCTTCCCCTTCATATAATGATAAATTAGATTTTTTATGACATGCCCTGATTGGAAAGATGTCTAAACACTCAAATGCTGATCATGATGATGCATATGATGAGGCATAAAATCGTATACTTATTCATTAAGATTTTAAAAGCTTGTCAGTGGTTTTTATGTTAATGTTGATGTTGATACTCATGGAATGGAAAATAATTTTTGAATAATAACATTGTTTCATTTACACATTATGATTGAATGAATCAGAATGTGTACAAGTTGAATGCCCGTGCCATGAAATTAGTTATTTACAAAGTACAAATATAGGGAACGAAAACTATTCTACAAGACTTTCGAAATAAATTAATTCTAAATAATAATAAAAAAAAAAAAAAATTAATAAAATAAATTATATAAACTAATTTATATAAAAAAAAAAAATTGTAAAAAAAAAATTAAACATTTTTTTATCTACATTACCAATAGTAAATCTTTTACTTAATTCCCCCAACCACGCAAAAACTAGTTTCTGGTCTCAGGTAACTCAACAAATAAATATAATGTTAAACTTTAATAAATAATGATTAATACTGGTAATAAGTTTAGTCGGTAGTAGTTATCTCTTTTATTTTTACATTTATATAAATATAAACTCAAAACATATTGAAATAAATAAAAAATTATTGAACATGTAAATAAGATAGACTAACACTTATACATTATAATCTTTTTTGCAAATCCCATTAGCTATAGGCAAGACTTAGTTAAAATAGGTAAATTATTAGCAAACTTTTAAATGTATAATAATAATAATAATAATAATCAATAATAATTAATAATAATAATAATAATAATATTTAATTATAATAAATAACAGAGTACATTGGAAATTCAATAAATTAAGCTAAAATATAATAAAATAATACTAATAAGTTAAATAATAATAATATAATAATAAATAATAAATAATAATAATAATAATAATAAATAATCAATAATAATAAAATATAGGCATTTGGCAATCATTTATTTGATTTGATAAATACATTAGATTTCACTTCTAAGCTTCTAAAGATTTATTTATAGACATTGAAGTTTACTTAAATATAATTTTTGAAAAAATTACAACAAACATAGAATGACATTTAAAACAGTTATGTTCCTGACGTGTTTCATCTCTGTACTTGAAGAAACTTCAGAGGAAAGTTTTATGAAGTGAATGAATATGTTTTAGTGATATACCAATAATTAAATCAAATAATGTTAAGTTTAACTGAATAATTCTTAAACTTTATATATATGTTAAATATCAGGTCTAATATAGTGTTGATAGTAAAAGGCTCGTGCAATACTAAGTTCTAGACCTTCACATGAAACCCAACATATATTGTAAAATGTATGGAAATATTACCTATGGTTGATTTGGGCCATGTGGAAATGTGCAATAATAATAATAATAATAATAATAATAATAATAATAATATATAATAATAATAATAATAATAATAATAATAATAATAATATGCAAATACATAATAAATAATAATAATAATATAATAATAATAATAATAATAATATAATAATAATAATATAATAATAATAATAATAATAATAATAATAATATAATATAAATAATAATAATTATAATCATCTCTCTCATTTGTTTCCAATGTGAAATTTGATTTATATGCTCCTCTTAGCCACTCTAATGCAACTTGTTCTTCACAATCAGTCCCTCGACACACACTCTTTCAACCAAAATACAAGCATATATAATATATAACTCTTCATCTCCGTACCAATAAACTAATTCCTCTATAGTTCTACAGTTCCCTTAATCTCCCACCCTTATATAAAGATACTATTACTGACTCTTCTCCAAATCCCGGAACTATGCGTCCGTTGAATTATTATAATGCGCTTCTGCCCATATCAGCAAACCACTAAAAAAAGACAGCATTTTTATCATTTTTTTAGTAATTTTAACTATACCTGCTGGATTTGCCATTCTTCAACTTTCTCACTACCTATTGCTTCCCCAAATAATTATTGCATCCTAAGTATTACATCATCAAACAAACACCATTCACTACACCCATCATTACTGGAAAATGTATGGGCAGATTTCAAAGTGTTTCCTTTTACAATCTCCATAATATCCATTTCATCACTCACAAAGAACCATCCCTATTCATTATTTTATGAATATTCCCTTACTCTCTTCTCTTAACCTTTTGCATTTCTCCAGAATAGCTCTATTCCTTATATAGTTCATCATGTTATCCTCCTTCCAAAATGTTCATAATTTATTCTTTTTTTTTTTTCTCATACATATGCAACGTAAGTCTCCTTTTTCAAACCCCCCTTATGAATTTTCATACAACCTTTCTTTGAACTTTGTCATTGGTTTTTTAATTTTTAGGCAACATTCATTGCCACATACCTCTTCTATAGTTTTAACACCACTTGCCTCACTCTTCACATTCACAACTCACTATTTGACATTCTTAACTCCTACTTTAGCAGACCCACATACTTCTTTTGCATATCAAACGCATCGATTATTCTCATTAACAATTTCACTGCTTAAACTTGATCACATTCAATTGATTTATTTAGCAAGTTTCTCGCATACTTTCCCCTTAATATGGATAATAACTTGTTCATTTTTGACTGCTCACTCTTAATTCCATCCGTATCAACCTTCCTCTCCACCCAGGCCCCACACTACTTTAAGCAATACTAAATCGAGTCCTAATAGATCATTCCCATCCCCAACTCCTCAAATGATTTATACATCCATCACAACTTCACATCATCCCATTCACGGATCAACGCAAAATCTCAACCAATACTTTTCACTTTGATGTCATCTTTACCTACACCAACTCTCATAAACTTATGATAATCTTGTGCCCAAAGAATGTATTACTTCCACACATATCCTCTCTCCATTCTCATCTTTCTCCCTCTTTTGAAACACCTATCCCTAACCATCAGTAGCTCAATACATCAATCTGAAGCCCATAATTATTGTTCAAACATCATTTCAAATTTATCCCAGCAAGGAAAAGAAATACTTCAGCCTGAATATTCAGTCAAATATTAAGCCAACAATAATATTCAGTAATTTCATGTTTTGGTTCCACCTCTTACTTACATAGGGTCGGGCGGCGGTGACCGGGCCCGCTCATTTAGGAGGCGGTGATTCGGTCCACTCTAACATAGAAAAAAAAATAATTTAAAAAAAAAAAAAAAAAATTTTCCCTCATTTAATAGCCCCGCGGTAGTACTACAAGTTTTATTTACATCATCTTTAATTCTAGAAAGTTTATATTTTTAAAAAATGTTAGAAATTAGGGTACAAAATATCCTCAATAGAATTTCACTTTTGGAAAACAATGTGAGTTTTTTTAACTTGTTATAAAATGAAAAATTTGTGGATGGATTTTAATTACTTTTTCAGTGGATACATCGAGTCAATGTTAGATTTACACTGGCAAAGTACAATTTTGATCCAAACAGTAAGTTAGTGCAAAATCACGGGGCCTAACCCTTGGTCTGATTCACCCCGCCGTAAAAATGATGGAGGGGTGGACATCGGACCACCAATGTGTTTTTCGTATTTCTACGTATTATTCATTGGACATTTTTTATTACATCATAATTAATTTCATATTAAAATAAAAAGTTACTTATATTACGTGAAATCAAAAAAAAATTAAAAAAAGTTTAAATTTTTTTAAATTTAAATATATAGTCTATTTTAGTCCTAGAAATATCAATTCCAAGAATTTTAAAAAAATTCTGTCTCTTTCATAGATTTTTCGGCCGTGTCTTTTTAGACACAGTGGGCATTAACGTTTGCATTAATAAATTTAAAAGTTTGGGAAGTTACTTATATAGTAAAGTTTTTATTATTTTTATTATATATAATATATATATACTAATAATATATATATATACTACTATTAATATCATATATATATATATAATATATATATAGTATATATATTTAATACTATATAATATAATATATAGGTGTATAAATATAATATATATATAAATATTATATATAGTTATATATATATATATATATATATATATATATATATAATATATATATATATATATATATATATATCTATATATATTATAGTTGTTATAAATATTACTATATATATATATATATTATATATATATATATACTATATATATATATATAATATATATATATATATATATGTTAATATATATATATATATATATCATATATCTCCCTTATACTATATATATATATTATATATATATATATTATATATAATATATATATATATATATATATATATATATTATATATATATTATATACTAGACAGCCTTTCTCCCGAATATATTACAGAGAGACTTACATATATAGTGTATAAATTGACGAATGGGTATAAATACTTCGGTATATAATATATATATATTATATAATATATATATATATATATATTATATATAATATATTATATATATATATATCATGACTAAATTTAATTTTATATGATCTTTAGACAAAAGAAGCAATTGCATCGAAGACCTACATTGCGATTGTGTGCAACGAAATTGATCCGATATTAAAGGCATCATTCAAATCACAGACAACTGGTCTGATCCTTAATACAATTAGATGATCTTTATCGCCTGAAATCGTAATGGCATCAGTACTTGTGTTTTAGTGCTTGGTTTTAACGCCTCAAAGTTGTCGATATGTCAGGAGCAGATAAAAGGGAGATTACTATTTGGTCTAGTAAATTTCAGAAGCAAAATGGTTTTCAAATATTACGGTATACAAGCAATCCACAACTTGACAACACTGCATTTAGGCAAAAGCGGCAAGTAAGGTCATTACCCCCAGTTCTGAGATCGTATTCTAATTTGGTACATTGCTCACATTTTGTCGAACAGATCCACTCCTTCCATGTTTTTATTATACAGTTTTACGATATTTGGTTGAGGAATAACTGCTTGTTTTCTCTCTCCTCTGCTCCAACGTTTGCAGCTAACAATTTCAAAGATGTCTCTTTCTTTTGAATTTTGTAACCATGGTTATGCGACTGTTTGTCGTCCATCGAACATGAGTACATTCCAAGATCAGACATCAAAAGAACATTACGAAATAACACATGCAACTCATTGACAGAAAGTGTACATTTTCTGTGCTAAAGGCCTTTTGAGAAGATGATTTTTCATGATTCTCTTCAAAAATATGATTCCATTAAGTTCCTCGGGAATACATATCTGGAAAGGTTGGACTCGGTTTGTTCCTTTGTAGCTTCTTGTGGCTCTCTTAGATTTTATTTGTCAGTGCGGTTTTCTTTGCTTCAGTCGCGTCATGATTTCCTGTCGGATGATTTCTTTAAGAAGATTTTGCAGAACAATTTTTCCCGAAAACAATTTTTTTAAGCTTTACATGAAGTTAATCATTGCTTTTTTGACAGGCTAGTTAACGGTTCCGATATTTACTCTTCTACTTGAATATCTATCAAAACTCCTTTTCTTCTTGCTCTTAGCTCTGCTGTTTGAGATAAAACTCCCTTTCCAATGTCTCTAACATTTGTGATGAATTCCTCTGCATCACCTTTGGCATCATCTTTATCAAAGTTCCCACCATCTAGAGGTGGATTGAGAACAATTTCAACAAGATCTGCCGCATCAATCTCAGTACTAACAATTTCGACTTCCTCATCATTTTCTAATATATTTAAGATTTCCTCTGGATCTCGTATAATGATACGTTTTTTAGAGGCCATATTGTGCTGAAAATTATATATATATATATATTATATATATATATATATATATATATATATATATATATATATTACTCTATATATATATATATATATATTATATATATATATCTATATAAAATAATATATATATATCTTACTAGTTTTAGGGATAGTTTTTACACCTACAATAGGAATTAAAGATTAAATCGAAAGTTTTAAATGTTCACAATCACATAAAATCTTCAAAAATTCTTGTTAACTGTTACTCCCACTCGTGTCTAAATAGCACACCGCGGTAAAATAACACCTCAATAAAATTATTCAACTAATGAAATATTCGTTTTCACAATTTCAGCTCACAGTAACATCACTAATAAATAAATAAAAAGATAATAAATAACAGCCAAACATATAACACTCTCAAAAAATACTTACAAGTCGACCCTTGTCAACACTCATCTGCATCAAAAATTTTACTTCTGAAATTACTCTATGTAAAAATGAAGTATAAAACAATTTGAGGAAAAATTTGCCATATATCGCTAGAAGAACTATTCCTTAGAATAACTATGCGTACCAACTACGGAAAACATAAAAATATGTTCTATTTTTTTTTAATTTTATGACGTCATGTTTTTGGTGTCTAAATAGACACAGTGGGCATTAATGGGTTAAGTGAAATTTTTTTAAAAAAATGAAATTTTAATAAAAAAAACGAATTCAAAAAAGTGTCAATTTTTGAGCGGAGAGGGGTGAATTGGACCACCTTATTTTTATTCTTATTTTATTTATCATTATTGACATTTTTATTACTTATTACGAATTCTTTACAATATGCATACCTAAATAATCTCCTTTTGACATACATTAAACGTATTAAATTGAATAAATACAACTACAATTTACGTGTCAAAAGATGGTCGGTCACCCTCAATGGTGTCACTTCACCCCTCCAAGGTCGGGTGACTGAGTAATAAAAAAATCTTTAATAAAATATATTATTTAGAATTACATTATTATTTTTTTGTGTGCTTATGACCGACTATAGGGCCCTTGATTTTCAAAAAAAAAAAATTCTAAAAAGTACATTAGGGGAGAGTCGGGAGACCAAGTTATGCCTAAGGCAGTCCGAGTCACCCCACCGACGCTATATTATCAATATATATAGATATACTCTTTATATTACATAAATATGTAATTTGATATATATATATATTATATATATATATATATATATGACGTGTCAACGAAAAACTCTTGAGACTTAAAAAAATTTAAGGCGAATAAAGTCTTGAGACTATAATCAATAATGTTTTTTTCCCCAGAAAAAACCAGGGGTTTTAAAAATTTGTCCCCATAAAATTTTTCCTCTATTTTATATTTTAAAATTTTGTGGGGGTATTGGCATGGATAAAATCTAAAAGGTTCCACAATATATCCTATTCTCTTTTTGTTTAGCAGCTAGCAGCTTGTCATAGGTGTAAAGGGGTTGTGCTTTTCAACGTAAATTTTAATCAAAACTTAAAATATTTTAATTGTGAATTATCCTCCTGCTTATGGTTTTGGGCAAATTTTTACTCTAAAGTAAAATAAAAAAATATGCATTTTAGCCTTACAAGAAGAAATGTATCATTAAAGTGATTTGCGTACGTCTGAATAGGTCCAAAGCAACTATCATGAGACTCTTGGCAATCACCAAAGGGCGTCCTGCTGGATACGTTCCCTGCCATAAACCCATGACAGGAAGGCCTAAAAGACATCTCAGATATAACTCAAGTCACCAATTACTAAACAATTCCGGGTGTCACCCCCAATTTTTATAAAAATCACAGGATATACTTCTATAAAATAATAATAATTGAATAGTGAAAATCGTCACTTTCCTTTAGAAATAAAAGTTACAGCCTCTCACAAGTTATTAAAACTCCGTATGACTTTTCAATTTTGATTCCATTCTACGGTTAGGTCCTCATTTAGGCTATGATAAATTTTGTTAGGTATATCACAGAAAAAAATCTATATATACACTTAAGAATAAATGGTTGTCATAACTGAACTAGATTCGCCCAAAACAAACACAAGGCCCCACTAATTTTTTTTTTTTTTTAAAAAAAGGAAGAAAAAATGGAAAATTTTAAACTTTTGAGAGGCTCTAACTTTTTTTCTAAAGCTTAAATCATTTTCGCTCTTTTTAAACACTAATCAGTAATTTAAATAAAAAAAAAAAAAATTTATAAGAAATTTTTTAAGATTTTTAACAAACTTTAGAGGCTGTAACTTTTTTTTTCCTTAAAGAGAGTGACCGATTTTTCATTTTCACTATCCTTCATTATTATTTTTTGAGTAATATCCTGTGATTTTTTATAAAATCAGGGTGACACCCCTCTGCACTACTTTACCCATATAAATTTTGAGGAGAGGTTCTCGCTCACAATTACCAAATGGTAATCAGATTCGCCAAAATGACTAGAATCGATCACCAAAAACTAAAAATTCTTTCGTTCGAAAATCCAATATTCCCTAAAATAAACAAGTGCCCAATAACCAATCCTAGATATTTAATTTGCGACAATTTCACTCCCATTAAATACTGTGAACCTGTTTTACCAATGATCAACTGCTGAATTATCATTGACTGCTCTGCTTTGACTAAGCAACATAACAAAAAAATTTTTTTTTTTTTTTTTGTTTCATTAATGTCAGGTCTAAACATGTTTTCTATCTCAATGTAAAACGTTAGAGCTAAGAAAGTTTCTACAAATTACTAATAGTTTCTTTGCTTGAATGAGTTAATGTCGAAATTGCTTTACTTTATGAGTGTCTAAATATTAGTGCTAACCAACATCTTTAACTTATTTATCAACCATAGGCTAATGCAAAGCATAGGGGAAGGTAATCAAGCCTAGTGCCAAGAGCAATCATAAAAAGTTTCTCTGATAGATCACCTCAAAATCTACCTTATAATATGGTAATTTTCATAAAATATTAATAATCAACGCAAAGAATAACAGGTATTAAAGCATAGTATACGAGAAAAATAAATAATCTCGAGTTAGGTCTGGGACTGCGATTCTATAAACACAGTGTAAACGCAGTATAAACACAGAGTGTGAAAATTAAAAGTGGTTGGTTTCATTTTCAAACAAAAAATGTTCACGTAGTTAAATGATTAAAATCACATGATCAAAAGTTGCTAAACGCAGCATTAAAAAAAATCTATTATTCAGCGTGAATTGAATAAGAATGTAGATATTTATAAAATTTAAATTAAATTTTCAAAAACTAATTTTTTTTTTTAATGTTCCAATTAAAATTTTAAATTCCTATAGAAAAATAAAGAAATTGAAAGGATTTTGTTACTAGTACCATAAACTCAAGAGGAATAAATTATTAAAAATCTGTTTTTTATTGTCTTTAATTTCTCTAGTTAAATTTAAAATTAAAAAACTGAAATTACATGAAAAAAACAATTAAAATTTTAAAACATATGTAAGGTGCATTATAAAAGTTTCTAAAGAAACAAATTTTTAATTCTACTTATATTTAACTGTAGGTATTTTTATATCTTTAATAAATATAATTTTTATTTCAATTAAATATAATGGTAAAAGAAGAGAAAAATGCACATAATAATATGATATATTATTAATATATATATATATAGTATATATATATATATATATAAATATAATATTATAAATAATATATATATATACTAATATATATATATATTATAATATAATATATATATATATATATATATATATATATTAACTGGCTAGCTTAAGACCTTTAATACCAAAGTTTATTATATACTCATATAATAAAAAAAAAGAAAAATTATCACCCAATTACTACAGCATCTATAGTGGAATGGTTTTATAACAATTCGAAGAACTTACGCTTAGCAAAGCAATATAGTATATAATCATTAAACGGATTGATAACCAAAATCTCAATACGCAACACTGTATCCTCCAAAAAAATGTGATTAATTAATAAAAAGGTTGAAACTTTGATTAAGCCTTCTTATGGTTGAAAAGGGTAAATAAAAATTTCCAAACAAATGGTTAGGTTTTCTTCTTTCTCATAATTGATAGCTCAAACAAAAAGAACGTCTAGACGGGATGATTTAATGTGAGCATTGTATGTTCAATTAGGATTTTCAGGTTAATATCGCTCCCGAGCTTGCGTCCGAAGCAAATTTTTTTCGATTTCATTGACCATACATTCATTTTAATTTCCATCTATTCAGACTCGTTAAAGATACTGGAAGGCAACGACTAGATAGTATAATTTACTGAAAAGATAGTTCTCTCACCAGTCATCCCAGAGATAAGTAAATGAGAGTATTAAGAGCTATGTTAATAACCAACCTCCTCATTTTTCTATTCATAAATAAATGAATGAAATAGAATTGTCTGTTACAGATTGAAGATTGGATGTATTATATGGTAATCATGAAAGTGTCCAAACAAATTTAATAAGCTAGAATATAGCAAAATAAATTTTAAAGAAAGGAGTTAAGTTTATTTATATAAATGGGAGGATCCAATATGTGGCTCGTGCTACGCCCAAGTTTCACCCCCCTTAAAATGGACATAAAATCGGAATTATCAGCATCATTTGACCCTACAAAAGGCCCACTTGTAGCTTTTTTTTTTTTTTTTTTTTTTTTTTTTTTTCCCTTTAAAACCTTTTCTGGATGTATTTCAACCTTCAATCTTCAATTTTCAATTTCAAACGCTTTAATTTGTCGTATCAACTTTCCAGAATTTTTTTTTCGAAATGACATTGCAAACTTAAATTATCAAATGGGTCATCACCAGCAAATTATATGAAGTACTTTCTCGATTTTTTAAGATTTTTTCCTAACTTTTCCGATTCATCCCTACATCATATTTTATGTTAATGCATTTTTTAAATTTTTTTCCTGTTCATTGCAATGGATGAAATTTTCAGGACATATGTACGGGAGAGATCACATCTTTACTTGTAATGCATTAGTTTTGATTGTTCTTGAACAAATTTCAACAAATAAAAGATTAAAATAAATTCAGTAATATTAAAAAATCTTTCTTTGATATACAAAAAAAATTTATCTAAGTAAAAAAGTATGTATCTTGCCCGACTATAAAGCCCTGAAAAATTTATTTATGGACAAGTAAAAAAAAAAATCTCAATATTTCCTTTCAAAATTTTTTGAATTTGGAAAATAAAAATTATATATTTTTTGCACTGTCTCGAGCAACATCAATTTCAGGGCTGTACATGCGTAGTATGCCATCTTTTTTTACTTAATAATTGTGTATACTTAAAGAAAATTTTTGAATTAATTGTCAAAAAAAAAATTTTTTGAAATGTTCCAAGAATCAATCCAAAACTAAGTGCAATACAAGATATTAATCTGAATTTAAAAAGGCATCCGTCTCCCGACTACAATGCCCTGAAAATTTCATCCACTCGCCCGAACAGAAATAAAATTATCGCAAATTTTTCATTTAAAATCCAAAAAAAAGGCGGTTTTAAATGACAAAGCTGAGCACATAAAACCAAAAATCAAAACAACTTCAATAAATTGAGTGTAATAACCCATCATGCTTATTTCAATTTGAATCATTTCAAAAACTGAAGTTGATACACAAATGTCAAAACATGAGTTTTGAAAAATTGAAAATTTCTGAAAAGTTTAATGACTAAAGACACAAAAAAAAACATCGGACAAACAACTTTTAGAGGCAAAAAATAAAAGCTACCAGTGGGTGTTTTATTAGGTTCAAAGTGCTAAATTCTCAATTTTTGATCCATTTTTAGGGGGGGTGAAAAAGCTTAGCACGAGGCCCCCAATAACTTCTCCTGAAAAGGCAGCTTATGCATATTTATGCACATGCACATGCAATAAATATACCTAAACGTTAACCTCTTGTGGGTTATAGTATAGTCATCAGTTTTAACTAAAAGATTATTTACTCCCCTTTTCTACAATGTGGAATAAAATATATGAAATAAAAAAAAAAAAAAACATTAAGGTGAAAATCTAGATCCAAAAAAAAAAAAAAAAAAAACGAATTTTTAGATTGGGTATGAAATATTTCTCATAGTCGTGTATTGAACTAAAAATTATTATTTACCCCATACTTCTTCTATCACCAAAAACATATCTTTCTCGAAATAACGCCATGAATCGTTATATTGATATGTACCAGGTGAAAAATTAGCGAACATTACAACAAAATTGGTTTTGGAATGCTTATACTTGACCGATATCCTTTAATTTGCCAAAGTTTTATAAAAATATTAAAAATTGGCACAGTGGCCCCCGGTGCTTGAATGAAGGCGAAAGGCGTAAAAATCGTTTACACCCTATCCGAATTTGTGCTTAAAACTCAAGATGATTTGTACAATATGTAGGTTTTCACTGGCCCTCTGGGTCTATTAAATACGCTTCGAGAGCCACCACTTAAATTTTCATTCATATTTAATCCCACTAAAGTTTTAACACCATTACTTATAATATAATATATATAATATATTAAATATATATATATATATATAATATATATTAGTAGTAATATAATATATATATATATATATTATTATATATATACATATATATATATATATATAAATAGTAATAATATATATATACTATCATCATTCATCATCATCATTCATCATCATCATTCATCGATCATCATCATCATCATTCACCCAACCTTCTCTCAACAAGATTGGGAAGGCGCCGACACAGTGCACTCGAAAAAAAAGTAGGTAGAAAATATGACGCCCATCTTTATACCTTAGTGAGACTCGTCTATAATTTAGAAAAATTCCACCCCTAGAGCTTCACGGACTACGACGGACCCCTCACATTATGATAGGGTTCATCTTAGTCAATTGTTACTATTCGACGATTTGCCCAATGATGGATCTATATATATCTCTATTATATCTCTTCTATCTATATATATCTCCACATTCACTCCTATTATGCACCTTCTTCTTCGCTTCTGCCAAACTCACCATTTCTCTCACACAGTCCTCCTTTACTGCTCAACCACTTTTTCTTCGGTTCCAAGCCGCTCCATTCCCAACACACTCACCACGGCTCGATGTACTTACCAACCGACTATCATCCATCATTCCACATGACCAAAGCTTCTCAATGTACTTTCATTATTACTATATTACTCCTTTTTTACGATCACAACAATTCCCGTTTAATGCACTGTCTTTCCTCATTATCAATCTTCTCACACCTAACACCCCCTGAAGATTGTCCATCTAAACACATTGTACTTTAGGTTTATACCTCTTATTCCAACCAGAGTTTGCCTCATAATTTAAGCTAAATTTAACACTAAACCCCACATGTAAGAACCTAGCTCACTCAAGACTATAGGCCCTTTACATCCATCCAAGCATTTATATGCTCCAGGTCACCTTACAACCATTCCAATTTTCCTACTACACCAGTGTATCATCCGATCCCTTTTCATCCAACAATATTTAAACCATTTAAACCTCGACACTTTCCATAGCTTTCAAACCTGGACACTTTATATTTATCACTCAACCTTTGCCACCCCCTAAATGAATCCTGCCTACGCCCATTATATAAATAATATATATATATATTATATATATATATATATATGATATATATATAATATATATATTATAAATATATATATATATTATATATATAATATAGTAATATATATATATATTATATATATATGATAAAATATATATATATAATTAAGTAGTATAGTTACATAAACGGCAGCCGACTTGTTGGGGAGCGTCGACCCTAAGCGTCGTCTATACATCATAATTTTTTAATTACTCAGCTACCTTCAGCGTTGTTTTTTACTGCTTTTTTTATTTATATATTATTTTCTGCGGATTTCCCCCCCCCTCCCCCCTAAGTCTTAAGGGGAGCGCTTCGGGATTCACCAACGCGTTTTCGCTTAACCGCAAGCCCCCCGAGGCCCACCGAGCCGCACCACACTGCACCACGCCGGATAGTTTTTTTCCTGGTTCGCATCCGTTTCTATAACTCGTATGAATGTATTTTAAATACACAATGCATCCCATATACACATGACACCACCTAACCACACACACACCCTCATCACCCAGTCCATCCCTCCTACCCCGTTTCATTCACCGTGTCTCTATACCCTTCCACACCCGTAACTACTTATCTGTCTTGCTCTCCGAAGGAGGTCTTTCACCAATTCCCCTATACCATAGTTTCAGAAGCTATTTTCAAAATTTCTTTCTCTAATATAGATAAATATAATAATATATATATATATATATATATATTATATATATATATATTATAATATATATATATTTATAATATATAGTGCTCTGGCTCTTCTGGAATTCCACAGTATCCCAACCCGTGCCCTCTTTGAGATGTCACCACTATGTATTTTATACTACTACCAGTATGATGCACTAGACGTTGTCGCATACATGTATATATCACCGCTTGCGCCATCTCATCTTCTATCTATCTAATGCAATCATCCCACCCGAAAGAAAAACATTATAATTCGATTAAATAAATGTACCCTATATAACAGTCACTAACCGAACTGCAACGCGACCCCTAACCACTCAGGCAAATGTATTGAAGCTAAAGATGGCTCCGTCTGACGATGACCCATTTAACCTGAACAATTGTACTTATATATAAAAGACTCTTTAACATAGCTGAATAAATTTGATGATAGCTATTTCCATAATTAAAAAGTTTAGAAAGCGTCGAAACTTTAATTTTGCATTTGATATATATAAGTATATATATATATATAATATATATAATATAATATATAATATATATATATATATATAATATATATATATAAAATAATATATATATATATATATATATAAATAATATATAGATAATATAGATATATATATATATAAATGTTATATATAATTATATATATATATAATAAATAATATATATATATATAATATATAATATATATATATATATATATATATTATATATTACAACGAGAAGAGAGGAGTAAATCGCATCATCCATACACACACCAACATATAAACAACTTACACACTTCACACACACACATACAGGCGCACACACACACACTTACACTTAAACTTATACACACACACACACCACACCACCCGCTAGGCTCTTATACACACCACACATACACCCCCCATGACACTTAACACTCCACACTCACCTACACACACATATACACTAGAAACATACACCCGCCCTATATATACACATCCCACCCTTACCGACGCCTAGCCATGTAATACATAGCACCAACCCTAAGCTCACCACCTATCACCCACGCCGCACACACTATGACACTATGCACATCACGCACACCCCAGCTATTTATATACACACACACACACATTAGCTAGGCTTTTATTACACACAACACCTACCCATAGGCACTGACGCTCACAACCTATAGCCACAACACAAACACACATACGCAGGCTTTATACACCATTACACCTACCCATAGCACTTACGTTCCACACCTTCCTACACACTACATAACCACACATTACCTTAACACATACACCCACCCTTTAGTACATAACCAGCCGAGCCACACCTACACCTACATACACACCACACACACCACACATATATTATGATATATATTACTATAGTTTATATATATATATATATAATATATATATATATTATAATATATATAATATAGATATAATATATATATATTATAGTATATATTATAATATATATATATATTATACACCTTTTACTTAAAAAAAATGAGTCATGTATCAGGGAACGGTATCAGAGGAGCGTTTTGGGTAAAGCTCCATCAGCGACTAATCACAATGATGAAGTCGAGGACTTAGCCATGCAGATTACACTTCTAATAACCAGGAAAAGCGACCAATAACATTAAAAATTAGAAATCTATAAGAATTATACCAATATAAATAATGAAAAAGAAAGAATAAAAGAAGATAAAAACCAGAGTGTCCTATATATAAACATGCCATTCTCAACAATGTTCTAATTTTATTTAAAACGATTAAGAGCGAATTTTTCAATTTCAGTATAATCTGTAAATCAATTTAGGTGTTAACTAACACCTAAGATATTAGTATTGATTTACGTTTTTACTGCTTTAACCTCATATTGTTTTTACGCTTTAACTCACCATAATTAAAGATACATACCCTTAAATACAGTAAATCAGAAAATCAATAGATGGTGTTACATAGCAACAAGGTTTTTATGCTTTTGTTTTACTGCATTACTGCTTTAACTCAGTTTATACTGCCTTTAACTCATATGTTACTGTAACTCATATTAATTTATTAAACTATTACAACCTAAAGCCAGTATAATCAGAAATCAATATGAGATGCTACATACACCAAGGGATAGATGCTTTTGTTTACGTTTTACTGCTTTTAACCGGGTTTACAGCATGATGCTCACATGTTATTTTCGACTGACGGTAATAATAAGGATTACATACCTAAACAGTAAATCAGTAATATCAATAGATTGTGACCTACATACAAGGGGATTAGTAGCTTTGTTTTTACTGCCCTTTACTGCTTTTAACTCATGTTTTACTGCTTAACTCATGTTTTACTGCTTTTAACTCATATGTTTTACTGTAACTCATATGTTTTACTGCTATAACTCATTATATTTTTTTAGAGTATGTTGTTTTATGTTTTATACTTATCATAAATCTTTTTATAGTTTATTATTATCTTCTTATTTTTATTACTTCATTTTATTTATATTATATCAAACAGAACTAAAAACACAGCTTAATTATTTAGTACACGCACTAACACAAACACACAAGCATACACACACACCTACATACACACACACACACCCAACACACTACACTTAAAAACACATTCACTATTCGCACTTATACAACATTTCACTAGACACTACATTTACCATAGACACTACATTACACTTATTACACACGTGGTCACGACACACACACACACACCACACACGACACTTACACTTATACACACATTCACTATGAACTTACATACACATTCACTATGACACTACATTTACCCATAGACACTTATACATGTACCACTTACACACACACACATACTCACTAACTATTAACTCCCTCTTCACTCGTGGAATTGCTTCACACAGCAGATTTACTTACTACTCACACAGATTTCTTACACTCACCACACATGATTACTACACACACCACACACAGATTACTTACCACACACAGATTACTTTACACACAGCAGATTTACTTACACTCACATACAGACTTTACTCACACACACACACACCACACACAGCACACCCACAACACACGCACACTGTCACTACACATATATACGTATGAATTTTATTAAAACACTTGAGTTTAAATAAACACGTTATCATTTTATATTACTCATTGCTAAATATAAACTAAAATTATTTCAAAGTTTCTTAAAAGTTCTATAATAAATCAGTATATTATCTTTGAACAAAAAATTTATTATTAACTGTAATACTTTGTTAAAATTTATAACTATCAAGTTTTAAATAACTTTTACTAAAATTTTATGAAATTTTATTAAAAACAATATTTATACCTTAAAAGCAATAAATCATTAAATCAGTAAGGCCAGCCCCTACACCCCTCTACACCAAGCTATCCACGTTTTGTTCTATTGAATTACTGCTTTACATCATCTTTATCAATATAATAAGCTATAAAATATTAACAAAAAATTCTCTATTAGGGAAACACGGTTTATTAAATATCTTTCTAAGTTCTTATTTAAAATAAAACAATTATTCACTTACATTAATAATTCGCTCGATGTTAACTAAAATATTTTCAAAGTTTTTTTAAATATTCGGATTTTCTTTATATTATATATTATTATTATTATATTATATATTATTATATTATTATTATATTATATTATTATAATTATTATTATTATATATTATATTATATTATTATTTTATTATATTATTATATTATATATTATTATTATATTATTATCTATTATTATTATATATTATATTAATCTATTACATTGACAATCCATCACGAGAAAACACATCAACCCGCACCCTTACAGATACAAAACTGACCTCTCTCTGTATAAATGTGTGAAATAACTACTTTAGCCTAAAATTTAGATAATCCTTTTTTAGCCCTTGCAAACCATTTCTAAGGAGGAAAAGTCTAGAAAATATATTTCAAACTGACCTTTTGCTGTAAAATTGGTGCATAAACTACGTTAGGCCTAAATTTAGGGCCTAAATTTAGGATAAGCCTTTTTGTATCCCTATGCTTGATTTAAGCCTAAAATACACAGTCAAAAGGGTAATTCACATTATATACCAAGATATCATTTTATATATGATTTTTATTAAATATATTTCATTAAATATGCTGGATCGGTAATATCCTTTAAGCAGGTAAGAAGGAAATGTTCCTTACTTGTGATTGGCGGGTGAACCTTATCTCATATGGACCTCGTTAATGTGATTGCGAAATATTTTATTCGTCCTTTTGAAAATTTAACTTTATATGAGCAAAACTTGTATTTGAGCAGGTGTTTTTTATTATCTTTTAGACCCAACTCTTTTAATAATCATATATCATTTTAGCTGTTTAAGTCGGCACAATTATCTATTTGTATAAAAGTGTTTATTTTTACTAAGTGTATACATATTATAAAAAATTACGATTTCTGAGAAATAATTATTAATTTCACTAAAGTAGATAATAATTTATTCACTAGATTTATAGTAGATCACTTGAAGGCAAAACGCAAGAGCGCCGCAGCGCGACCCGGTGCGGAAAAGCCGCATGAACCCGGGGACATGACCTTGTCGTCGTGAAATATATTTTCTTATGATACGCCGTTGTAAACTTTCATTATCATCTTTTTTGTATTTTCAAATATTACCGTTTCCTAATATATGAAACGTTAAAATAATTAGAACGATCCTAAACATTTTTAATTTATTTATAGTAAAATACCATTTCACTGGAAAAGGTTTCTTGAAAAACAATTAGTTTGAAAAGAACATTTTTTGTTTTGTAGAAAAGCAGTTTGTTTTATTTATCCTAAAGTTATAATTCTTGAGGAAAATAGAACAATACTCCGGCTGGGACGTAGCCATGTTCCTCTTTGTGGTATGCCTTTAAGATCTTATTACTTTAAGGAATGTAAAACAAGTTTTATATGCCTTAAAGTTACACTATATAATACCTCCGCAAAAAATATCGTAAATCGATAATCGTTATTGAGCATTACTATCTAATTATCAAGGTCACTTTTGAGATTTTTACTTTCGATAATATTATAATAATAAAAAATAAGTAGTAGTAGTAATATATCTCCTTTCCCCAGACTGGAGGGGGTGAGGTGCGCAGCATACACCGGAAATAGAAGAGTAGTAAAACTACATGACGTGAGTCGAAAAGAAAGCCCCCTTACTGTCCCATGAGTTCGAAAAATATAGCAGTTACTTTCATACATTAAGAGTTAAGTTTTAACCTATAACTTTGACTATTTAATATCCAAGTTCAGAAATTTTAAACATTAAATGCTCAATATTAAAACTAAAATTCAAAAATATAAGTTAGTTCTTTATTAACAAGCCTAAGTTTCAAAATATAGCCTGTCACCATGCTAAGGTTAAAGCCTTTGCTTAAAACCATCCAAATTGGTTTTCTCGTTGCTTTTCCAATTATAACTCAATACCAATCAGTCTATACATTGCGTATAAAACATATATATTTATACATCATTTTATATAAATTTACTCATTATATCAATATTCTGTCAAGAATCTAGGTCTCTCAATCACCTAATTACTCGTAGTAAATCTTTACATAAGTTATCATCAATAAATAAATATAAATTATTAAAATATCATAATGAGTTAGTATCAAAGGACAACTACTCAGATCTGAATCAGAATAAGAATGATACTAATAATTATTCATAGTTATCTACCCCAATCAATACTTAGTGGAGGAGTAGGGATACGTCATAACTACTACAAGTTTCTAAAAATATTTTCCTAGTTATTTGTTGCAGATATTACATTTCTACTATATTATATAATATTTACATTATTATATTGACTCAGGTATGTTTGCTTCATTCATTTTTTCGGACTATTCTTATAATTATATTAAATAAAAATTTGACATATGTTATTGTTTACGTTTCACATTTATTCAATCCTACTCCGTTTACCACTACTTCTTTTTGGGTCATAATTTATTATAATCCTATTTTTTCTGAACAAGTAGCCAATCAATTTATGCATAAAATGTATACTAATATATTGTGATGGGACATCTTTCGACTCTACACACTTGCGCAACGTAATTCTTACACTCTGACATATTAACGAACAAAATTTTATAAAATACTATATAAATAACTAATATATTATTAACTCACGCTCATTATATATATTTAACTGAGTACATCTAATAATACACACACAGCATTTATTAATAACATACTCACATTAGTTACTCATCAACCAACTTAGTTGCAAATTGGTATATGTAGATTAAACTATTTAAAGCGGGATGTAATTTAATTTACTATATAATAATAATGAGTTTTATATTTATCTTTAAAATGAAATGAATATCGATATTCTATATAGACGATCCAAACTCTCCATATAACTTGCATAACGATCTCATAGTATATACTAGGTTCCCCTAAATAATAATAATAGATATATTAATAATTTATATTTAAATAATATAATATAAATTAATAATAATATAATAAATATAATATATTATAAATAATAAATTAATATTTTAGTTATTATAATTAATTAATATAATAATAATTAAATTAAATATATATATTGTATATTTTAAATAATTAATTAATAATAATATATAATATTTAATATAAATTATATAATTATTAATATAAATTAATAATATATAATGATAATATATATACATAAATAATCCTAATATATACCATATTTTTTTCTTTAATTGACAAAATTGTACAGCTTACCAATTAGGTCCACTTATTGCATGTATATCATTAGTAGGTCCCTACGACATACGTATACCTAATCTCTCCGGATATTTCTCTATAGTAATAATTATCACCTGAATTCTAAAGATTACTTGCTAGCGAATTCCTAAATTCACTCGATTTTCTCAGGATCCATAAGATGATATGCGAGTCATAACATTACTTACCAGACGACAAGGAGTTTATTTGATAGAAGATAAGACCAGTTGAGATAGAGATATATTATATATTTGCATATATCAATGTCATTATAATGAGTGATATTTGTTTATTCTATTAAACACGGAATCATAATTATTAAGGAACTTCCCCAATCTATTAAATAATCATTCATACTCCTCCTATCAGTAATTGAATAAACCTGATTTAATGGAAACTCCTACTTACATTTCTTATCTTACCTATTAATACCTTGATAACTTAACATAATGATATAAAGAATAAACTCGTTAGTAGTATGCCTTACATATAGTACAGTGACTAGATAGTTATCATGGTACATATTATACGTACAAGAGCCACCAGCTATTTATATGTGACTCATTATCATCACAACACTAGAATCTTTATATATGTACAACATAACCCTTGGATACTTTAGAAACAACATCCACACTACTAATTAGATATTATAATGAAGCTATATCCATAAATTGGATTTTCCACACTTCATATAGATATACTATCAATCTATATCAATCCAAGATAATAATAATCATGAGAGATTCTCAATCGGGACACTCATAGCATCTAATTACATCTATAAGTCTTACTTAGAGATTGGACAGTCTACTCACAGTTATATAACATCACCTCATAATATTATATCAATAATCAACTTTATGAGAAATATAGATAAATGTGCAATCGGGCACTAACTTATAATCATAAAGGGCTAGTGTGTACTATATATAGCAGAGAAGATCAAGATCATAGATGGATCATTTAGGTTCAACAGGGTCGTATATATGACTCTCTCATACATACGCAGAGATAGCTATCTCTAGATAGATAAATAACACCTCCTGTAGGGTATCAACCCCTGTCTTGTAGGAGAAGTATAGTAATCTAGACGATAGATAAGGCATACTCATCGGCAGAAGACATATCATTGTGAGAAGAGGAACTGCGATGAATAGAAGGCCTTATAGATAATATGAGAATAATACAATTATTGTTTTCTATCATTCTCATTTATCCACTGCGTATGGTATAATGCAGGTCGAGGGAAGTGAATTTGAAACGAATTTGAAACTTCTTCATAATAGTGTTTTTCATTTTTGTGGGACTTTGTCCGTTAAGAAGCAAGTTCATAAATATTTGTATAATTTTTTGGTATAAAAATATTAAAAGTGTTATTTTTGTATGTGTTATGTTTGTACTTATAATATTCCTTTTTAATTTTTACATTCGGTTTATATAAATAAGCGAGTTAATGGAATTAAAAAGTTGATATTAAAGAATTAATTGTTACAGTTAAATTTCGATTTGCATAGCTACAGCAAATAGAAAACTTTAAAATGCCAAAGGGCAGAGGATCAACATTTTGTAGAAATTAATAACGAAAGAATCCTGTAGTACCATGTTTGTACTAAGAGTGTTTACTTTGAAGTGAAAAAGAGATTCGTTTGCATCTCATTGAGTACTACACTAAACATAGTCAAAAGTGCTTTAGAGAAAGTTAAACTCGTGCGAGCTAACTTGGTAAAACATCTAGGGATAAAAAGAAGCATTACATACTAAGTAATAAATGTCGATTCAGTTACTTTGTATGGTAAAATGAATAGGTCGTAGTGTGTAACACTCAACTAAGTAATTTTAATTAAATGCAGTGGGATGATTAAGAACTGATGCCTCATGAGCTTAAGAAAACAATGACATTGTTCTGTAATGCAAAGGAGTTTCACAATCACAGTCGAATTAATAACTGTGACTAACCTATAATTGTGCATGCTAAAAATTTTATAAATGGTGATGGGGTGTGAGACTCATACAAGCAATAGCTATATCGTCATTAATAACTCAACCACACATTGGTAATATATCCAAATAACAGATTCTTTTAAACAATTTGAAAACTTATTATTTAGTAGTCGGATGCATATGTAGAATGAATCCATGATTCCTACTGTTAAAGTACATGTTCTTCTATTTCTAATATACAGGAAACTTCTATTGTTATGAAGCCATTCTTTACTATAGAACCTTTATATGAAGTGTAGCATATGAAGGACACTCGAAAGAGAGATTATTCATATACCAGCTACACACAGTACTCCAATTTCAAAAGGATGCTAAAATATCATAACACTATAACAGTAGTTATGAAATACATAACATTCTCAGTGGAGTGTAAATAGTGAAACTTCATTATCAGATGATTCATGCTTACAACTATTATAACATTTTGTACGTTGTGTCATTTGTTGCTTTCGACGTGGAATGGTATTATATCTCTATAACATCAAAAATATTTATAAAATATACCACAAAGATCATGGTCATAGAGAAGTATAACCCTTATAGGATAATATATAATTAGTATACTACTTATACAGAAAAATGTAACTTTTCGGAGTATACTAAGGAATATCCCTATTATGGAAAGTGAATCTACATCCAAATGGCTTACAAAGCAATTCTTCGAGAAAGTATTTTATTACTTAGTACTTGCCTGCATTATCATGACTATTCCTAAATTATAAATTATCCATAGGTATTATTGCACATGACCTGAGGAATAAGTTAATCTAACTTGGTATATATAGCTTCAAAATACTTAGCTAGTTACTACTAAAGTTTTTGAAAGAGTGAGATAACTTACTTGTTCTAATAATGATACTACTTAGAGTACACACTTCCGTTGCTCAATGTGAAACAAGTGACTCACAAACGCTACTTTGTCGTATGACTGCCTCTATTAGACTATGGTTCGTCGAATTTATAAATCAATATCAGTTTTTTAGTAAATCCTTGAATGATGTATTATCATTGGGAGCTCGATGTTACAATAAATGAATGGATATTACACCGATTAAAGAATTTGCTAAAGTACATATTGGAGTGCTAAAGATTGTGACACGTTGGATATGAATACTAAAAGACCGGCAAATGCACCTTTTCAAATGCTCAAAGAGTCACAATAATTCTACTTCGACCAGTATCTTTATATTATAGAATAAAAATAACTAAAATAACAATCACCTTATAACATCTCAAATAACTAATCTCCTCGAAGGTCAAGTTCAGCCTAGAACGTCGTCAATAAAGAACGTGAACATACTTGCGACTGTAGGTCAGCTAGAGTGATTAAGACATATAGCGTGGTGTTCATTTACGATACTCTTCCTGCTACGGATCAGACCTAAACCGCTTACTACAAAATACCTCCGTGATAGTGCTACTCTCACTTTTATACAGTAGTGATACAATCTAAGAGATACATTGATAAGGTCTCTACTTTGATCAATTCCTATTATGATATTCTTTAAAACGTCTCATAAATATCTCTCTGATTTTATTTATTACATTCCAGATAGTAATAGGTTATACCCCAAGAGTTATATCTCTCAACTAAGCATAACCTTTGCAACGAATGATTCTATATAGTAGATAAGCATAGTAAAATACAAGTGCCTGATATTTATATATATAGTATAAGTTTGTACTATATGCTATTAGGGGTATTACTATACTAAATAAATGATATTCAGTTATGATTGGAAAAGTAAGTTTATATAGACATATAATAGTTATAATTTTGAAAACATACTCTACATCCTACTCAAATATTTGCAATAAGCTTCCCCCTCAACCCCTGATCATCAAATATATCTTTCATAAGCAGATATACCAATTGATATTCCGCCAATATTTTTCTCAGTTCTAAATTATCGTAAGTGGATTAGTGAGGTGATAGTAGTAATAAAAGTTTTTACTTTCTACAAATAGTATACTCAAAGCTAAAGTTCTTATCATTTTATTTACTCGAAATAATTATAAATAACGTCTCAGTTTATATTTCTAAACTTTATAATCATGTGATTTATATATCAGTAAATAATTGATCAATGAATAATGGTTAATTTTTAAGATTATCATTATTATTAAGTAAGTAATGAATATTATATTAAATATGTTTTTATTATATTGTTATTTAAGTTATTTATATAAAGTTAATATAAGCTATTAATGTAATAAATATAATAGGTATCATAATTAAAAGGGAGTGATATTGTATTATGTATTATATTAATAGAATAAGATACGTTATAAGTTTTTCAAAATTGTTTTCCTCAATGTTTTTGATACAAACGTTCAATATTTATTTTCATAGTTTACAAAAGTGTGATAGTGAGATATAATAGTAACTAAATCATTTATTTATAGTGATATAATGGTATTACCTGAGGTTACCTAACTAGTGATTTAACTAATATATATTTACATTGCTTATTTTTACACTTTTGTTTATATAACTATTCAGTTAGTTTAAATATTATATAAATAACTAGTTATTTTAGTTATTTATAGGCATGAGCTCGCTCGAAGACCCTATTATGATAACAATTCTTTTAAGATACATATGAGGGTGTCGAGTGATTACTCCCATTTTTGACTATTCAATAATACCTTTGATTATCTCTCATTTGACATGATATTTAATGATTTGGGCTAGGACCCATCAGTACACTATTTGTGAAGTCAAGTGCAACTTTTTCTGTACATCTTTGGTCACATTACAAGCTATTTTGTACCGAACCTTCGGCTTATTACATTGGATTGAAGGTCTTTTATAATCATAGTACATCACTTCACACACGCCTTTATAATGCCTAAGGTAGCGTAACTCAAGAATTGCAATAACTTTTTGAAATATAGAAATATACTTGATTTGAAATTATATACTTGGTAATAACTATTAACTGTCATTTTTTTGGTACATTCATTTATGCTTAAAAATTTTTTGTTTGTGATTAAAAACTTAGTGACTGTGTTTGCTTTAAAACATGCTTTACTTAATAATTAATAACAACTCTCTAAAAACAAAGAAAAACTGAAAAGTGTGGGTATGAATATATAGTATATAAACTTAAAATTATACGCTATTTAATCTTTAATGGTGTTTGGCATGTTCTTTCAAAGTGAATTATTTTATTTAAAAGATACAAAATCCAACACTACTTTTGTGTTATAACATTTATTTATATTAGTACTGCTTTTCCATTTATGATTTTTTATTAATATATTTCAACGACCGTTTTCATATACAGTATCGGTATTTGGCTTGATAGATGTGGTATATATTCATTTTATACATCTACAAAAGTATATATTTATTATGATATATCATTGATATATGTTGTATTAGAGTAAAGTTATTTATGCTCCTATTTATCAGTTAATAAGTTATTTATATAATATATATATAATAATTATAATTATATTAATATATAATATATATATTGTGTTATGTTATATATATAGTATATATATATATTAATATATAATATAATATATTATATATATATATCATATATTATATTAATATATATATTTTATATATTTATATATTATATATTAATATATATATATATATATTATATATATATATATATTATGATTATATAATATTATATATAATATATATAATATTTATATATACGTATAATATTAATATATTTATATATAATTATATTATATATAATTACCGTAAAACGGCATATTCGTGAGTCCAAAAATCATTAGTGATATAGAGTACTCAATAATATGTATAGGTATTTATTAGACTATTATTTATTTATTTTTTTTTATACAATAAATTTTTTTTTAGTTTTTATATTAAGAATAAATTTATTGAAGTCAGTTTTCATTTTTATTATAAATATAATTAATATAGCTATTATTGAATATTTAATAGTTATTGGTTAAATTTCGTAAAGGGCTTAAAAATATTTTTGTTCGTATTATTTAGTTACTAATAAATCTTGCAAAATCTGATAAATAAAAAATAGTATCGCTAACGTAAAGATTATTACCTTATAATATCTGTAAAGTAGTCTGACTATTCTTATATTATTATTCTTGTTAATATATCAGAATTATAAGGTAGTATCTCTTATACTGATTTATTGATAGTGTATAGCGTTTTATTACTAGATATATTTTAAGCAATTTATTTGTTATTAGTATAATCGTGTGAACGTACTAGGATGGGTATACATAAATATGAAACGCAAACGACGTTTGTATCACAATAAAATGAATACGCAAGCTTACAAGGTTTAGGCATTCTTTATTAAATATACTATTAAATAATGTATATATATATTACACATATTTATAATTTTATAAAATTGGTATTATGTATAAATACTAATTATAAAAAATGTCTCAGAGTATAGTATAGTTATCGTTTATTTTTGTATATCTCACTAATTACGCAATATTAATATATCGTATATAAATACATACACTCACATATACTAGTAAGGTATTCTATTCCATCTTTGTTATTCTATAAAATCAAGTAATAATTAAGTAGAAAATTCTCTACTATAGTTTTGGTGATAGCGTTTTATTTTATCAGATTTATTCTTTCACATATATTGATATAAATATTATAATACGTAAAAACTTAATGTATTTTCTATATTTATTGACCATATTATTTATTTTGTTATACATTACAAGATAATTATAAGAAATTTATTACGTTTGTACTGTGTGAGTGTAACGTTCTTATTTTACGAATTTATTGTACGATGTGTTAAAACGTAAATACGCTAATATCGATCCTATTGTGAGCAAGACTCTAAGTATACGGATGTGTGTTCACGCGTAACTATTCGCTTCTCTCTCTCTCTCTCTGCTGCATCTCTCTCTCTCTGTGTCCTCTCTCTCTCTGAGTACCAATTTTATTTATATATACTTATACGGTAATCCGCGGTTTTTACTATTTGAATTCCTCGGCGGTTATAATACGGTAAATTATATTATACTTCCTCTGTAAGGTCATATCTGCCTCGTTTTGGTAGATATTCTATAAATAATATGAAATTATTTATTATATATTATATAACTAATATTTATATATATATACTTAATTATAATATATTATACGTATATATAAACTATATTATTATATATATATATACCTATATATATATATTATATATATATTATAATATATATATAATAATTAATTATATTATAATTATAAATTATATATATAATATACTTATATTATAAATATATATAGCTTTGTATATATTTATCAAAGGCCTACCAGTATATATATTATTAATCAATTATGTTAATACTGTACAATACATTATATCTGAAATTTGGTTGATGATGCTTTGACCATATTAATATTATGTGAATATATAAAAATTCAAAATATTTACAATAATTTAAATAATATAATATATTATATAATTATGATAAATATATATTTAAATTAATATAGGTAAAAATAGTTAATATATATTATATATTTATATATGGAATTTAATAGCTAAATTATCCATGCTACTAAAAGTAAGACAAGGATTTTGGTGCGCTTATTCTTATGAGTTTAAAATTCCTAAAACTGTTTCAATAAGTTATTTATAACCACGTTATTTAATAAGTGAGTTTAAGTCATATTATTATATACCTAGTATATTTATAACTAATTCGATACTCATTCACTCTCAAAAATTATAAATAAAAAAATAACTAACTACAATAATATTATTTATCCTTATTTTTCTCTTAATTCATTGTGGATATAAATTAATTAATTAATCAGAGCAATGTCAGGGTACATAAAAATCTGATAATAATATGCATAGTTGGAAATAATAATATAGCTAGTCTAGTAAGAAAAATGTTGATTGCTACAATAAATGGCATGGTTATATTTATAGGACTATCGAGAAACTTATAATAAATTATATCTAGATTAAGTAGATATATACGTGTGCATTCCCATTAAAATGTTATGTTAATCATACCTCTATGTATAAATATATGTATTTCTATTTATAGATAATTCATATCTTCAGATTAAAACTATTATAATAAAATGAACTCATTTTAATTTTTTTATATATTGTTATATATATAATGATAATATTAGTAAATAAATATAATGATAAATAAATTAATATCAAATATATTATTTCCTCATATTCTCTCGGTTATATATCAAATACATTATATACTAAGATGATCACTGATAGTAGTGTGTAAATTTTAAGTGACAGAACATATTCAACTTTTTGACAGTCACTATAGAGAAATCCAACAAATTTATTTTATAATAAGTTAACTAAACTGCGGAATGATTTATTATTAGTAAATTTCACAGCTAACAGTGATCTCCTATTTTTCTCACATTGACGGAATCTGTCATTACGCATATGCTAAGTCACTATTCTATATATATAATATTTTGGGAGTTGTTAATACAGAAATTGAGACCTTAATTGCAAACGCCACCTCAAATATTATATTATATATTATAATATATAATTAAATATATATAAAGTATTATTATATTATGTGTTAAAAGCAAATTATTTAATATAAGCGACTACTTCTTCCCTATTTTCGTAATCATTCCTCTGCACTCAAAATTCTTAATAATAGTTTTACTTGAGTGTTAATAATGTTCTATTAAATAATATAAATATGAACCAACTTATGCCATGAAAAAATGTAATATGTAAATAACATTTATGTCAAGATACACTATGCATGACATTATGCAAAATTATAGATCGTGATCGTAAATATTGTCAAACGTAACGTGAATTACTAGAGCACGACTAGTAGCGTCGAGTATGCTAGAGTAGCCTAAAAAAGTCTATAATAATAATGAAAATTAGTTATATATATAGTATGTACTAGATATAATATATATATATATATATATATATTATATATATATTATATATATATATATACTATCTTCTACCTTTATGATATTTACGTTTCGCAAAAGTATCTAATGAGTACCCCTCACAATAATTTTTCTTTTCAATGATTAATAGATAGTTAATAGAAAAAAATTATCAAGCGCGCACATCAACACACTCTTATATAGATATATAGATGTTCTAGAGAATAATTAAATTTTTTTTTATATGCTATATGTAAACCTGTTATTACCTAAATTACATAGAATTTTCGCAATTTAATTTTTTAAAATTGTTTAATTATAAGTATATCTTTATTTTTTTAAGTTATTATTATTTGCCATTTAAGAAGCTACATATGAAAAGTTATTGATATAATATATATAAGGAAAACGGTATTTTTTAATGTATAGTATCTAATGTATTAATAAATAAGTTTGATTGTGTGAAATACCCGTATTGATATTATTAATTTGAGATTAATTAAATTAATAATATGTATTTCTGTTATATAGTATACCAAATAATATATAATATAATGTTATGATAAACGAATATCACGACAAGACAATATTAAGGCAGTGTGGCAACCCTAAATCGTGCGAGACTGAGCCCTATAAGTATATATCTATATAATATATAATATTATCTAGCGCGACTTCTCAGTAACTTTTTTACAACTCGGGATCTCTCTCC
>JABUQX010003955.1:0-41156 GCA_015478945.1 Trachelipus rathkii | reverse complement strand
ATAATAAAATAATTAAAATAATATATAAATAAGAATAATGAATAAAATAATAATAAAAATAAAAAAAAATAAAATAAATAAATAAAGAAATAAATAATAATAAATAAATAATAATACACAAGAATAACTATCACAACAAACCACCGCCCCGGCGAGAGATCAAACGCACGACACCAAAATCTAAATACTCTATAAGCCTAGGCTATGACCTCCCCTACTCGCTCGAACTGGCATAACTACTAACCTTATCATTTTCCTTATACTATTCCTATTAACAATAATACGTCATCTAGACACTCTACTTATACCTCTTAATTCCTTGAGAAATCTTTCAATCTTTCACACAGTCTTCATCACTTTCTTTTCAACCTCTAGCTAGAATTTACCAATACTCAATTTTTTTTTTTTCATCCATTATATATCGGACACGCTGCACTCATAACTTACAATTTCATTCCACTTGTATATTTTAAAATGACTTGATCCGGGGCGTGTCAGCCTTTGATTCCTTATCCCAAATTTGTTAGACGGAATGAATATATATATATAAATGATTATAAATACTTATAATAATATATATATATATATATTATATATATAATATATATATATATATGTATGTTATAATATAAGTATTATATATTATATTCGTTTATATAATAATAATACTATTACTACTATAAATATAAATTATATATATATATATATTATAATATATATAATAATATATATATATATATATATATATTAATTTATATATAAATATATATATATTATATCTATATATAGATATTATATAATATCAATTAGTTACAATGGTCAACATATTAAAAGTTAATTTTCGGATACTAAATACACGTAGATGAAGACCTAATAATATATAATATATATATAGCTAATAATATTATAATATATATATAATATATATAGCTATATATTCATATACATATATAATATATATATATATCTTTTTATCTCAAGATATATATATATATATATATATGATATAATATTATATATATATTTTGTTGATGAAATCCCTTCAAGTACAATTTGAATAGGATATTCAAATTGTACTTCTTTATTTAGACATATTGGTGCAAAATGACCAGGTTCTGTTATAAAAACAGAAAAATAAAAAAATAATATATATATTTACATAAGTATACATAAAATAAATTTTCTTTAGTAGTTCAAATATTCTTTCTTTATTGTGGCTCAACTTTTATTAACCTTACTAAATTCCTGTAATAGGTATTCCTCCCAATCTTGTTGGTGTGTGGGTTGATGATGACAAGAAAGTATATCGCAGCATATTTATTTTTCTTGTATGGAGTTGGAATAATCGGAATGTTATGTTATTTTTCAGTCTACATTTTTTAAGCCAGCATTACACACCACAACTACAAAATAACTTATTTCTATAAACTGATGAAGATGAATGAAGGGTAGAGATCATTGAAAAGGCAGAGGAGGCGTGGATTTTATTCGAATTTGGGTGTTTATTGGTCTTCTGACGAATGAGAGAAGAGAGAGATGGAGAGATGTGGGAGTGAGAGAAGAGAGAGAAGAGACGAGATGTGAAGAGAGAATACTCATTTACAAAACTTGAGATCGCTTCTTAAAATCCTTCTGATGGAGAGAAGAGAGAGAGGAAGTGAACGAGAGAAAGAGAAACGGAGAGGAGAGAGAGAGAGAGAAGGAGAGAGAGAGAGGAGGGGAGAGAGGAGAGAGAGAGAAGAGAGGGAGAGGGAGAGAGAGGAAAAAGAGAGAGAGAAGTTTTAAATGATAGACCTTGTCTTAACTTATATGTTTAGAAGTTAGCCAATAAAAACTTGAAAAACTAAATCTTATACAATGTTTGCGAGTCCATTTTGTACTTTACTTTATTCTGTTTTGAAATCATTTGCAGACAGCTGTAGTTGAAGTTTTTCTTTTTGCGCTTTCTACCTTCTGCCTCTGTCGTTATCTAAAGCCGTTTTTAATGTCGTAAAAGTGTTGCGTTCTTTTCTATCAGGTTATTTACCATATCTCTTTCATCACTTTTTGGCAATCCTTACAACTTAATGTGCGTTCCAATTTGCGCCAAACCACTCCCCTAAACCTCGGAAGGACTCGCGCTATTAACATAACAAAAACACCTGAACAAAAACAGACAAGACAACAAAATTTAGAAAAAAACTAAAAAACAATAAATATAACAAATACATGATATAGGAGGCTGCATAAAGGAATGGAGGCCGTCGCATCCCTTTCCGCCTAGCCTGGGAGTTAGTTCCAGAATCGTGTCTCCTATAACACTGGTCAATATCGGAACCCCTTCTTCAATTGGACCATGACATCCGTGAGGCTTTTACGAGTGATATGGTCTTGGTGGTCTTTTTTCACCTCGAGAAGCATATCTCTCAACCTGGAGATTGGATCTTGGAGAAAATGCTGCTTTTTGACTATAGAATAAGTAATCACAAATTAGTATATTCGCGCAACAAGCCATTTGGATTTTTGACTTGAAGACTTTATTTTTAAAAGATCTATTAAGTCTCTGTTTATTGCCACTAACACCCTCGCTACATACAGTACGTTGTTTTCTCAAAGTTTATGACCTTGCGCTTTACATCCCGGGCGCTAAGCTACCATATGTGGAATACCAATTCCAATTGGCTATTGTCAGCATCACTACCTGGTTTGATTATCGTGGTTTTTAGTTCTGGATGAGAGAGGGATGCCTAACCACGTCTCCCCTACACTGACCCTTTATGGTTCTCCCATTCGAGTCAACTCACAAGCCCGCTTCCTGGCCCTGATCCTGGATGTCCGTCTCACACATTTGCACATCCAACATGTCAAAGCCACTTGCCATCGTATACTGGACTTTATACGATATCTTGCCTCTACCACTTGGGTTGCTGATAGGAAAACACTGCTTCGTCTGTATACTGTGTTCGGGTGAAATTGGACTATGGATGCGCTGTTTATGGACAGGCTTCGCCTTCTCAACCCTGCACAGAACGACTGTTTTAGAAAAACAACCTGTCGTCCTCCGGTTGTCGCCTAAGGTAAGTTTGGAGGTGGAAACTAATGTGAAGAAGCGATATCCACGAAGAGAACAGCAGATATGTTCCCTATTTTCGCTTTCAGACCCTCCTTCACACTTGGTTCCGCTTCTGGATGAAGCAACTCAAAATCATTTGCATAAGTTGTCACAACAATTCTCAATTTTCTGTCGCATCCCTTTGCTTGCAGTCGTATCGTACACATACGATGCTAACACCAGCGGGTGTGTAGGGCCTTATCATCCCCTCGCTAAATCCGTTCACCACCCAGCTCACCTTGGGGCCGCGTTTCCTTCTCATTTTGTACTCCATGCTAAATCAGTGCCTGTGTATAGCGACAGCTCTGGAACGGCGGAGGGTGTGGGAGCTTCGGCTTTATTTTCCGACCACACCATCTGTCGTATTCTCTCTCTCTCTCTCTCTCCCTCTCTCCCTCTCCCTCTCCCTCTCTCTCCCTCTCCCTCTCTCCTCCTCCCCGACTCCCCTCCCTCTCCGCTTCCCCCTCTACACGCGGCTCTCACCTCACCCGCATCTCACATACTCTCTCTCTTCTTCATCTGCGTCTCTCTCTTACATCTCTCCCTCTCTCTCTTTCTCCCTCTCTCTCTCTCTCTCTCCTCATCCTCATTTACTACCGAATTGTTTCACTGTCTCTGGCGATTTTCAGAATTCCATTACTTAACCAGAGAAAAGTCTTGTACCATCTTCTTGGACTCACGAAGTGCCCTACTTGCACTTCTGTACCTGTCAACCAGAAATTCCTTGGTCTTTTGTTCAGAGGTTTCTTCATTTGTTGCAAACTCAAAAGAAGTCTTGAATTTTTGCTGGGTTCCTTCCCCCGTCGATGTCCCGGGCAATAAACTTGCTAACAGGGCAGCTTACCATACCGCTATCACCAACTGATGACTTGACACACCTTTCTTTAGTCCTGAGATTTGGTCATCTCCTGCAATTGACTATTATCTCATTCTTTGACGTAGTTTCCGCTCTTGTTGGAATGAATGTTGGGTGAAGACCACAGCGGAGCAAAATTCCGTACCTTTAAGCTTCTATTTGGCTAGTCGTCATTATATCCCCGTAATCGTAATACAAATTTTAGCCCTTGTCCACTATATGTCTGGAGAACCCCCACCCCTTCAGTATGACCATTTTGTCATCTTCACTCTCCTTTTTCATCATCATATAATGGTCCAGTGTATGCTGCCCTGAAAATTCTCTTTAACCGATTCTTCCCTTCTACAAGCCGTACCCGATAGCTACGCCGATTTAGCTTTCTCAAGAAATAAACCTATTTTGTAAAATAATTTTACATGATTAAATCTTTTTTCGTTACATATAGGAGTCTAACTTGGTGTCTGTTTCATGACCCAGTGTAGCAGCCATTGGTTGTGCAGTGACGACTCCTTTACACTCACCCAAGGAAGCAATTTTTACACCACCATCATAACAACATTGCCATTTTTCTTTTGAGGAATTGCCTTGGCTATCATTTACAATTAATTGAATATGTATATCAAAATTCATGTTTATAAGAACTCCATTTGTGCCGACACGTTAGAATACAAATTGGCACAAAAATCTACGGAACAGGCTGACAGTAATAGTAACGTCACTGGAATAATTCTCATTCACAATTCTTGAAAGAATTTCTCTCTCTCTCTCTCTCTCTCTCTCTCTCTCTCTCTCTCTCTCTCTCTACTCTACATATCCTACTTCTCTACTGATCGTCTCTCTCTGTGCATTCTCTTCTCTTCTCTCTCTCTCTCTCTCTCTCTCCTCTCTCTCTCTCTCTCATTCTCCGTTTTTCACTCACCTTAGTCTCTCTCTTCTCCTCTACTGCTCTCTTCTCTCTCATCATCTCACTCTTTCTCCTCTTCCTCATCTCTCTTCTCTCTCCTTCTCTCTCTCTCTCTCTCTCTCTCTTCTCTCTCTCTCTCTCTCTCTCTCTCTATGTGATCTACAACTGCTGTAAAATACATGCGTTGTCTGCTAAAAGTCTGCTGGTATAACATGAGGTGACTGCGATCCTTTCTTCCAGATGCTTCCTCTCTAGCCCTCCAGTACGTGTCTGCGTCCATGGCACGTGCCTCGCTACCTCGTCCTCTCGGCGCTCTCTGTCGTTCTCTCTCTCTCCTGCTCTCCTCTGCTCTCTCTCTCTCTACTCTCTCTACTCTCTCTCTCTCTCTGCTCTTGCTGGCTCTCTCTCTCTCTCTCTCTCTCGTCTGCTGCATATCTTGCTTCTCTCTCTCTTCTCTCTTGCTCGTGCGTCTCTCTCTCTCTCTCTCTCTCCCTCGCACGTCCTCTCTCTCTCTCATCTCTCGCTCTCTCTCTCCAATTTGGGTCTAGCTTTATATATATATATATATATATATATATATATATATACTGAAATCTAAAATCACTTTGACCTTATATATATATATTTATATATATATTTATTATCTATACACTATCTCTATTCCCCACCATATACTGCGCTCCGAGCCGGTAAGTGCGTGACATGAGCACTGGAAACAGAAAAGTTAGAAGAAAATATAAAGAGTTTTAAGAAATATATTGGATTAATATATATATATATAATATATACCTATATATATATATGAATTCTATTTAATTTTATCAGCTATATAATGTTTATATATATATATATAATATATATATGCACTATATATATATATTCACTCACTATATAATTATGTACTATGATAAGGCTGCATTCATACTATAACTATATATTTATAAAAATAATTATATTCAGAATTGGATATATACGACCTAACGAAGTTCCAGATGAAAAGAGTAGCCTTAGAAGAATTCGAGATCACAATTGGATATAACTGTGAACATGATATAAATAAAATTTGTAACGCTTACATAGTTAGTGTAACATATAGTAAAAATGAGTTATGCGTATATATACGAAATTATTATATATATATATATATATAGATATAATTATATATGTATATATATACTATATATTTATAGGCTGGATGACTGTATATATAATATGGAGAAAATGTGATGAGAAATCTATAAACCCAAGAAGTATATATGTTCTGATATCTTGTAGGGGAATAAACTATAAGTGCCTACTAAAATATAAGTTACATTTAGATATATATATAAGATATATATAATATAATTAGTAAGATATAATTATATATATAATTATTATCATTATCATCATTAAGTGGTATAGATATAAATGAAAAATTATTTATTTGAAATATTAATATTTAAAATAAAAATGAAAATAATATAAATTATTTCTAAAAAATAAAAAAAGGTGATGTTGAAACTGTGATGCAGATATAAGCCATTGATATTCTTTTAATTATTTTAAATAAAAATTTAAATAATATAATAAAAAAAGTATAGACTGAGCTATGTTATGAAGATAATTAATAATTAAAAAAAACAAAATATGAATCTTTACTTATCAGCTTCTTCACATGTATAGTTCCGAATCACAAATATTATTATTATTTATTGAATTAATTATTATATTTATAATTCGTACTATTGAGGTTTAATATTATTATCATATTATTATTATTACTTATTATATATTGATTGATTATTATTATTATTATTATTATTATTATTATTATTATTATTGATTAGAGAGGATTAGAAATTATAGGAAAAGAAAACATTTATTATTATATATTATTATTTATTATTATTATTATTATTATTATTGATTGACCTTTTTTACAAGCATTAAATAATTATTATTAATTATTATTAATTATTATTATTATTGTTATTATTATTATTATTAAGTAAAAGGAAAGATGATTATTATTTGTTAGTAATACTATTAATTTACGATCTGTTGTTGTATATATATATGATGATACTTATTTAAAATTGCTATACTATGGATATACTATATTATTTTAAAAAATATATAATGTATATTGAAAAGTTTAGTAATTTATTCATATATACAAATTATAAAATGATCAGATATATATCATAAAATATATATCATAGTATATATATAATAATATATATTATTTAATATTTACCTAATATATATACTAATTAAATAATTCAAAAAAATATTATAAGTCAAATTAACAGGCAGACCCCCGAAGATGTTTATACACGAAAATTGAAAAAGATTTGATGGACTGCTATTTCAGATATCAAGTATATACCTATATATATATATTAAACTATTAATATATATTATATACTTATATAGTATATAACTATATATATATATGCGCGTGTATGTGTGCGTGTAAAGTTGCCAAGTCGTAATTTTATTGTTCCTTTTTGAGTTTGTATTATGGTTTGAAATAAATTATTCACCCCTTTGCTAGTATTATAGTTTTAAACTTGTGAAAAGACTTATTATTAATTATTTCATTATTTTTATTTTATTTTTATTTTTTCATTATTATTATCATCATCATCATTATTGTTGTTACTTTTAAGGTAAAAAGGATTCTAGATGATTTTATTAATTTGAAGGAAATAAATGTGGCTTTTTTTTTACATATATATATAGAATTAAAAAATGCATTTGAAAAATAAATAAATAAAAAGTTTTAATTAATTAAAAATATCATGAAAAGCTTTCCATGATTTTTTTATGTCGTAGCTTTAATAAACGTAGGTTATTATATTGAATTAATGATAAAAACATGTTATTTATTTCATAGGTAAAGCCTTTCGTCATTTTTTTGACAAATTATTTATTTTTTATTTTGAATTTTTACATCAATATTAATTTATCTTAATATATTATTATTATTATTATTTTATTATTATTATTATTATTATTATTATTATTATTATTTTTATTATTACCATCACTTTTGTATGAAAATTCCCCACCAAATAACCAATTTTCATAATTGTTACCCCCTCCCTATTAAAATTATTAAATAGTGTAAATGCCACTTTGTTTTTGGAATCTGTTTGCTGTAGTATTTATTACACAATATATTAGGTAGTTTTTTGTTTTTCTTTTTTTTTTTGTAAGCAATAATGATTACTAGTGAAGTTTTTTTTTCTTTAAAGTGAGACCTACGCACTTGTTATACTGTGTCTTTATATATCATATACCTGTATTATTAATTTATAATTTTTTTATATTTATAATTTATATTATTAGTGTTATATTATTCGTGTTATTTTTATTATATATCGTATCGTAAAATACACCTATATTATATTATTATTCAATATATTTATTAATTATTATTTTATCCACTATTGATATATATATAATGGTTTGGAATTGCAAGCTCGTTTAGAAAAACAGCTGCAAATAAGTGTTGATGTTGAATATAAGATATAAAGAAATTTTTTGTCCAATTATTATTAATGAACATGAAATTGCCTTTTACATTATTATTATTATTATTATTATTATTATTATTATTATTATTATTATTCAAATTATTATTATTATTATTATTATTATTATTACGTAGAAATCAAAATTAATATAAATGATTTTCAGTATAGCACACTTGCTCTGAATTTCTAATTTTCCTGATCAAATACAGTCATTAAACTTAAATTTCAAATATTTTATTTTTGTATCCTTGTACATTATTTAATACTCCTCGTTGAGGCATATAAGAATATTAATGATTCAGTGATAATTTATTTTATACAAAGGAAGTAGTTTGAGTTTTCTTTTTAATGGTCGTGAAAATGTTTAATTTTTTTAGATTTTGATTTCAAGGCAAGTTTTGTGTAGAAATATGGACTTTTAAATTTTAGACCAGGCCTGTCAAACTCTTTGTGCTTCGGGATTCGGATTTCAACATTAAGTATACTTCGCGGTGCGGATTAGAGCTTACGTAAATTTTGCTAGATGGTAATCGCAAATGAAAAGTTAGTTATACTCTTCTTAATTGTGTATATATACATAGTATAAATTTCTGGAGCCTTCCAATCGTCTCTCAGGGTAAGCCTTAAGGAAAGTGTTTGCGTCAGCCGAGCTGTTGAACTATCGTCTATCTATTCGAACGCGTGTGTATTATAAATTCATGTGCACAATACTTACCCTTTCGCTATTCAAATCCTCGATTATACGCGCTCTGCTCTAAGTCGCGAATATGCAAGGATCTCAGAATCCTTGACTTACTGCAGACCAATTTGTCATCTACCAGTTAGGATATAAACACAATCCATTAACATTTCGCTCACCACATCCTTATATCACACAAAAGTGTCTGCACCATTATGTCATTTATGATGAAGGGTATACACCTCTCTCTCCAAATATTACCCACCCCGTTGCCTTGAATTATTAAGACAAGGGGGGAATATCATTGTCTCATTCCGCAGTTCACTGGAATGGTTATCTCAAGGGATTTACTGACGTTATCGTAAAACAGGAAACCGATCAGATAGGTGTCGCCTCTGCTGTCCCTTTCCAGACAAACAACTATACTTCCGCCCATACCCTCCACCCTCATGCTTGCATTTTTACGGCAGAAATTTAATGGCCTATGATGATTAGCCCTTTCTCGAAATTATATATCCGTTAACCAAGCAGTAATACCTGAGCTTCTCGTATGTCATCAGGCCAATTTAAATTCAAATTTATCACAGTGTGTTCGCTCAGCGCCCTCCAAGTTGCTTAAAGCCTCCATATTTCTAAAAAAGAAATGCGTATCCTCTATGAATAATCAACAATTTCTTCGACTGCTCCGCTCTCATAAGAATCATATGTTGGACCCCATCTCAGGTAGGGGTAACTGGCAACGAAACTGCTGACGGAGAGGCCAAAATGGCTGCCGCCTCTTTTTCGGAACTGTTCTAGGTACCTCCCATTAACTGATTATTATCCTGCCCTCCGACAAGGCTTTCCGGTTTTATTGGCAAGAGTGCAGAGAGGACCGAAACAGAAATATAAAACCGAGCATTGGTGAGTGGTCTTCCTCTTACCAACGAAGAGATACTCGCACGCCTCTGTATTGGCCATACCAATATCACTCGCAGCAGCTATATGTACAAGACTCTCGTATATATGCAAATTTTTCCGTTGCCATACCCCGCAATCTGTTTCCCATATTTTCACGGATTGGACCCAATTCGTCGTCGTCACTTTCCTACTTTATGGTCCATAATACACAAAAGGTCTTATCTGAATCCTCCCACTTTAACGGTAACTCTATTATCTCTTATCTATTCAAAGTAAAGCTTGAATATTCTTTATAACATAGATTTTTGTTGATCGGTGATATATTAGGGCGTAATTTATAATGTAAAGCGATAACATGATTTTTATTTAGCTTTAAATTATTTTTTGGAATACGATACTGAATATTAACATTTCGCTTATCAAAATTTCTTTGACATTTTTTAAAATATGTTAAATAAGCCAGGAACCACCCATAGAGTTGATTGTTCAACCCAGTGTGGCCGCTTCTCTGTGGGCCGTGCCTGGTCCTGTATATTAATTCAAATAAAAAAAAAAATGTAAATTTCGCCAATTTAATAGAAAATACATTTTCAGTAACAGGAAAATTACTTTATCCTTACCTTAAGCTCTTACTATTACTACAGCCTCCTGAAACTTTATTCCGTTTCTTTTCCACCAAAATATTAAACTGGAGAAATGCTAGTGGTTATAACTTATTAGTATTTAGATGAGTGTCTTGTCAGTCGAACGATATTTCGACTTAATATTCATTTGAGAAAATAGTTGTTCACAAACATCCGAGGAGCTTCCAAACGCTGACATTATGTTGGCTGTGAAAATCTTCAACTTTAGATATTTATGCCTCAAATATTTATAAAATGTTTTGGTATACTAATATACTTCTAAAAACTTTTTCTGGAGAGCTATATCACACTTTGCTAATTTAATTTTTGAGTTGAAGTTCTTCAGGGATAATGTTGGTAGAAAAAGAATTTAGAAAATCACTGAATTTTTGTTTCATGTTATCAAGATTTAAAAAATCATTGAATTTTTGTTTCATGTCATGAAAATCGGTGAACCTTTTATTGAAGTCCCTTTTAAATCTGAAATTATACAGAATTTAACATTGTTTTTAAAAACCAAAACTTCATAATTCTGTCGTCAAAGCCTTCTCCGATGTTGTTCCATCCATAAATCCATAACCACAATTAGCTTTTCAAGACCTCATATGTGACACGATCAAAGTAAACTTTGGTTCAGCTTAGCTAACTTATTTGATACCAAAGTTTGAAAAAAAAATCAAAAACTTAACATGGTACAGAACACACATTGGTATACTTTACGACTGATAAACCTTAAAAGGAATGTAAAAAAATTGTATTTTGAAACGAAAGCAATCTGTTTTCGAATTATGACAAACATAGGCTAGGCTGAGAATATATCCTTGAAACACCCGATTGTGTACTAAATGGTTGCTTATTTCTCCTGCTAGTTGCTAATGATAGCCTGAATTTATATATTTCTAAGAAACAACAAACCAATAAATACTGTGAATATAACAAAAATTATGAATACTTTGAATATAAAGCAAATTTTAACTTCAATATTTGGATCGGGTTGAGCCTAATTCGATTTTAATCATAGAGACACCAAACTGTAGCTTTTTTTTTTTTTTTTTTTTTACCTCGTTTTTGAGTGTTTTTCTGTCTAGCTATAGTCATTCTTTCAGTATTTTCAATTTTTCAAAACCCATGTTTTTGACATTTTTACTATCAACTTCCAGAATTTTTTTTTTTCGAAATGACTTCAAAATTGAAATATGCATAGATGGGTCCATTACCAACAAAAGTCACAAAGTACTTTTTTGATTTTTTGAGTTTTGTGCTCAGCAATGTCCGTTTTCAAAACCCACTTCTTTTGGTTTTTAAAATGAAAAATTGCGATAATTTTTTTTCCTGTTCTTGCGAAGTGGATGAAATTTTCAGGGCATATGTAGTCGGGGGAGATGCACATTTTTTACTTAGATAATTTCTTTGTATATGCATTAGTTTTGGATTTATTCTTGGAACAAATTTAAAAAAAAAAAAAAATGGAAATTTAAAAAAAAATTTCTTTTGAGTAAACAAAAAAATTATCAAAGTAAAAAAAAAATATCTTGCCCGACTATATAAGCTCTGAAAATTTTACGCTGATCGGATGAGTAGGAAAAAAATTATATATCAAAATTTCACTTTTCCAAAAATTAAAACGTTTGAAAAAGTGAAATATTGAGACTTTTTTTCTACTTGGCCGATGAACATCAAATTTTCAGAGCTTATATAGTCGGGCAGGGTACATTTTTTCACTTAGATAATTATTTTGGATACTCAAAAGAATTTTTTTTTAAAATTTCCACAAAGTTTTTTTGAAAATTTGTTCCAAAAACAAATCCAAAACTAATTCATATACAAAGAAATTATCTAAGTAAGATATGTGCATCTCATCCTACTACATATGCCCTGAAAATTTCATCAACTTCGCACGAACAGGAAAAATAATTATCGCAAATTTTAATTTTAAAAAAGAAAAAAAGTGGGTTTTGAAATTGGACATTGCTGAATACAAAACTCAAAAAATCAAAAAAGTACTTCGTGACTTTTGTAGATAATGGACCCATCTCTGCATATTTCAAGTTTGAAATCATTTTGAATCTTTTGAAATCATTTTTTTTACAGTTGTCACCACCGCTCAAGGGCAAAGCCCTATTCAAGGAGGGGGTGTTAAACTTAACAAAAATTCGACTAACGCAAATTACGCAGATGAGCACAGATGCGGGCTTTAAAGTGAGGGAGATTAAATTGAGTAGGAAACACAGAAGATGGAAGAGGATTCCACAGAACATAGGTGGCAGGAAAGGAGGAGGCACCCCGCAGCGAACTAGTCTTAAGATGTTTGCTAAGTTTTCGCACACAAAAACTCATGGTGCCGACACAACACCCCTTGTGCTACGAGGGCGTCTTAAAGGTGGTGGCACGCGATTGGAAAGTTCCCTCGAACACTTGCCGCTACGGTACCATCAGAAAAGAGATAAAGCACCAAACATGATGCCGTACGCAAGATAGACAGGCGTCAAGTGCAACTAGAAAAGTTACAGGACAGTTTATAAGTCTTGCCTTTGACTCGGACCCTAATCCATAAAGCGCGTGTGAAACCTTGGAGCCCCCCCCCCCAGATATGAAAAGCAGTATTCCATTACAAGGGCTGATTTGAGACCCTTGTATTTAAAATGGAGTAACTGTTGAAGAGGAAATAAATGTCCGCCAGTCAAAACAGAACCACCAGTTTCTTTGAGGCTGCCCTAGCAAAGACCGCTTGTGATGTGGGCGTTTCCAGACATTTTTTTGTATCGTTAGGCGCCAGGATGGTTATCATTGCCAACTGGAGAGACGCATAGAAACCATCGAAAGAGAGATAGGAAAGTTAGTAAGTGTCTTAGAGAGCGGAGATTTTGTAGAAGTTACGTTTTTTAAAGAATTAAATTTACAAGGTTGAGACGACCCTACCCAGAAATTCTATCCAGACTCAGCGAGATGGAATCGGCAAAGATTTAAATGACCGAGAGCAATTCTAGAATAAAGAAGGAGCAGAATTGCAAATTGAGTTGGAAGATGAAAGCAGCTGTCGCAGTCATCGGGCATGATGGGTGGCATAGAGTTAGACGTGGCAGCACAGAAGAAGATCATTAATCGAAAAGAGCAAGAGATTAAAGTAGGAGTAGACAGAACCCCTGAGGAACACCACCATTGACAGAAAACGAAGAAGAAGAAGCGCCCCATCAACAACAGCCGATATTGCAGCTTGGAGAGAAAGCTAGACTAAGTAAGCAAAGAGAAGGGTCAGGCAATCCAAAGGAAAAGGAGGGGAGCCTTGGAGAGCAAGTGACGTGTGCCAATACCCGGTCAAGCTGCTCTTGGATTATTCAAGGCGCCACCACGCAAGTTCTCCCCGTAATTCCTAAGGCGCGGTTCTGTAAAACCACAAAATCTGTTTTTAGAATAGCGAATGAGTAATCACCCAGTTAGACTCTAGCGTCCGAAAGCCGTTTCTGGCCCCGCATCACGGAAGAGAAAGAAGGAATGAATTCCAGGCATTGGTCTAAGAAATGAGAGGTGAGAATTGCCGTTCCAAGAATCCTTAGATTATGAATACATAGTTAAAGAGTATGTCGTGCGGATAGTTAGAAGGGATCAGAGCGGGTTTTTCCTTTTTTCGAAATTAGCGTTGACATATGCGCGCCGCTGCTCCCGAACACTGAGGGGATAGAAAGTGTTAGTTATTGAGGCATAAGAGAGACACATATAGATTTCAGCCGACGAAGAAGGGAGGGGCATAGCACGTGAAGCACACATCCCTCACGCGGAGAACGGGATGCCATCCGGGACCACCACGTGCATTCCATATAACGTTCAAGATATTTTAAGGAGCCCATGCACCCGATCAAGTATAAGCTAGAGAAAGAGCATATATAGAGACGACACCCTCGATGAAGAGAATCGACAGGCAGAGAACGAAGGGGTAAATTGCCCACGGAATCTTACCAGCATGCTGAGATTTTAGACGTGTCGAGGAATAGGAAGACGGATAAAGAGAATGGATCCTTTATCAGTATGGAGTGCTGTAAGCACACAGAACCTCAGAAATCGAATAACACGAGGAAGGAGTGTAGCACTTATAACAAGCAAGATCTTGTTGGAGAATGTTTGTGGGCAGATCGGCCAGAGAATTAGCAGATCAGCAGAAAGAACCAAGGAGTAGTCTTAGCGCAACTTTTCAGTTTTTGAAATGATAATAAAGCCCGCTTTGCTCGTTCGAAGCAATATCCGCTGCAACGATCTTCTAGCTGAAATTGAAAGTTTACCGAGAGTGACTAGTGGAGAACGCCTCGAGAATTTTTTCTCACCCTCAGATACGCCATCTGTCCTCCTAGCCTGAATGCGCCAGAAACAGCTAAGAACGTCGAACCATGGATTATGTCAGAGACGAGAAAGACTTTTTAGAAGGAAAAAGAATGAACCTGCTCATCCCTTCAACGAGTTACAGCTCCCACCTTGCCCGGCAGAGCCCGACTTCAGCGCTCAACGCAGAGGCAAAAACAGGTCTTCCCATATTATTAGTTAGCTGTAGAAGCATGCGCAAAAGCCCTCCATCAGCCGGATCAAAGTAGCCCAAGAGGAACGCACAGGGAGGATGGGAGCTGGTTGGAGAGAAAGAGTATTAAAATTAAGAGATATAAAGGTTGTGGGTCAGATTTACCGATGTTGTCGCTGGTGTTTTTTTTCTTAGATGTAAAAGGAATTGAGGCGTAGGATCAAGTGTGTCAAGAAATAGTATGGATTTGAATCCTGAATACTGATTGCAGGATCATTTAATATAAGTATGCTCCAGGATCATTGAGATCATGCTCGATGATTCGGACCTGCCTCCCCACCCTTAAATTCCAGTATAGAGAGGACACCCCACCAGATTTCGTGTTGTGTACATTGAATCCTCTAAATTGAAATCTGAATGTTTTGAAGACATAACAGTCTCATGGGGACAGGACGAAAAGTAAGATATTTAACAAAGGCGTGAAAATCTGTTCTGTTACAACGAATAAACAACGTAGCCAGAAGCACAAAGTTAACTAGTTAAAATCATAGAGGAAGAAGATTTTAAGCCTCATGAACATCGAAATTAGGGAGATTCAGAGATTTGCACGATTGTGATACAGGAGTAGTAATGATTATACCAATTAGTCACTACTTCCAACGCCTTCAGACTGAAATTATTGAAACTAAGTTGTCATAGTTCGAGATCTACAATAAAACGAGCAGCTGGTTTAGAGGACACATGACACGCATTCTTTAGGCACATTCTGAGGAGTCGTCAGCACAAGAGCAGAAGGTTACAAATTTATAGAGTATGCAGACGAGTGTGATAATTTGAACCGAATCAGCGTTCTCGAGTTAAGCCCGAGATAGTTTGAGATGAGTCAAATAGAAAGCCCACACTACGCAAAATTCTTAGCCATATCTACACACACCACACACACACCCACACACACACACACACACACACCACACCACACACACCCACACACATACCACACACACAAGTCAATGCACAGACAAAAACAAAGGAAATCGGGATAAAATTTTTGATTATCGCTAAAAACCCTAAGTTAAAAAACGAATATAATAATGTGACTAAAGATAATCATTTAAAATCAAATTTCTGTTATAAAATAAAAAGAAGAATAAATAAAAACTCAAACTTACGGTTAACCTATTTACCACAATTCTCAATGCTTTACTAGAAAACTCGACAACACAAACTTATGACCAAAGATAAAGAAAAAAAAACTAATCAAACATATAGAACCTCGATTGAATCCTCTATCTAAACAACTACCACTCGCAGAACTTACCTCTGAAAACTACAATTAAATGCATCGCCTTACTAACTGATAATGAGTTATTAAACTATTTATACAACATACGAGACGAATGATTCGAAAACACATTACATCCACTGTTCACTCAAACACAGGGCTCCTTTACCACATTAATTAATTGGAATATACAATAAAACTACAACGAAATATTTAAATTATCAAACCAGCAGAGCACTGGTCGTAAATATAAGCCTGCCTTATTTTTTAACTTTCACAGAGGAACTCTAAAAGCTGACATTGGACTTGTAGGCTTTAATATTGAGGCCCATAAAAGTTGCTTATTACATTTTATTTCTAACCAAAAGTTTAATATGTACAATTACTAAATCATCCCATAATAATAATAATAATTAATAAATAATAATCAATAAAATTAATAATAATAATAAAATAATAATAATAATAATAATAATAAATAATAATAATATATAATAATGTAATAATAATAATAATGAAAATTTCTCTTATAATAAGAATTATGACGTACATCATTTACCCGTCAAGGGATTTAAGCAATGGTAAAAAGCTTTGAAATTTGAATACAAAACGAATAAATATAATCTGAATATTAATCTTTTAAACCAAAAATTCTTATAATCTAACTTATGAATTCTGAATACAAACAATGTGATATCACAAAAACAGAACATAATAGTTTAATCAAAATTCGTTCAATCAAAATTCGATTAACTTTACAAAATTTAGTCCGATCAACTGCGTCTTCGGATCGCACGAGTAGACCCTTCGCTAATTACTAATGGGTCTTCAACGGGGGTAGATAAGAATCTTGGTGCCCCATCTTCAGGTTCATTGAAATGTTTTGATGCCGTCACCTGCAATCATTAAGATTCAACCCGCCTCACGTCCACTGTCAAATCCCATCGGGCAGAAGAGTTGTGAATCATCAGCAACAAACAGTAGGAGGCTCAGACACATTTTCATCAGGAGAAATAATTACCTTAGGACAAGGGGAGAGGTCCTTAATGAAAACTGTATCCTCCCTTCCATTGTCGAATCGTACATGAGCATATGTAGGAGTAACCTCTAATAGTTTCACCTGTTCAACTAATGGATCATCCTTGTTTCTAATATATTTACGCTAAATTATACAGCCCCTCTTGGGGCAATAAGCCAACCTAGGTAAATGATCCGTCGTACTATCGACGAAGGAATTTAACAGAAACGCTCATGAGGGGCGGTTGCAAATTTAGCAGTACCAAAAAGAGATCGAATGACATGGAGGCTATCGGAAGCAACTGACATTCCCACACTAGGGTGCCAGGGCAATTTTTATAGAAGCCAAAGCCAAAGAAAATGGATTTCCAAACCCATCTCCCAACCATATCTCACATTTTGCAGCATTCCACGTTGGATGAGTTAGGCGTACAAAGAGTACTCCTACTGGGAAGCTATTACCCCTCTCAAAAAAGAAGAAATCTGCTTTCACAGCTCAACAACGACATAGGAATAGCTAGCAACACACGATGCCGACGTTGCACGTAAGCAGGGCATGGCCAGGTTATTGGCGACCTAGGTGAATATTTTGAGCTTAAACAAGAATTACTGTATGCAGAACTATCTCGAACAAGTAGAATTGCAATAGGCGATAACGCGTAATACTCGTTCCCACCGAGATGAATAAGAATATTTATTGAGAAGATTGAGAGCATAAATAATCCTTTAAAATCTATACTCAATCGATCCATAGGATTCATAGCCTGAATAAGAGTGGTAGGCTTCGGTCTGAAGAACTGCGGTTTCAATCCAGCACATACATCACATTGTGATACAATACGTTTAATTTCATCCAAGGAGTAGGGTAAGTTGCGACTCCTTATAAAATGTGACATTCTTACAACACCAGGGTGACATAAACCCCTGTGTAGTTCAATTAAATCAGATACAGAAGCAGCAGAACAAAAAGCTCTACTCATTGCATCGCCAGCAATATTTAAAAAAAAAAAAAAAAAAAAAAAAAAAAAAAAAAAAAAAAAAAAAAAAAAAAAAAAATTGTACATATAAGCCCGCGTAATTGATTTTTTAACTTTAAAAGGATCTAAAACTGACATGACTTTAGGCTTTATTGAGCATAAAATTGCTATTACTTTTTATCCTGCAAATAGATAAATAAATACATTACTAAATGACATATATACTATAGACTATAGAATGACTATAGACACAGAAAAACACTCGAAAACGACGTTTTATAGGTAAAAAAAAACTACAGTTTGGTGTTAATATGATCAAAATCGGCTGAGAATTACGAATCTTATGTTCATTTTTAAGGGGAGTGAGAATTGGGCTCAGCCCGACACAAATATTGAACCCTGCCCTTCACTTGAATAGACCATACCATATATTCGAATTTCAACTGTGATTAGCCCACATATAATGAATAGTCTTAGTAGTTGCATATAATTATAAATAAACATGAGACAAGTGAACAAATTACATGCAACGAAAAACCTTTCAATAATGTTCGAAACAAAGCTGAGATTTTGAATTAAAATCGAATACAAAAAACTTTGAAAAATATAAAAACTTTCTTAATTCAAGAAGATTAAATTATGTAAATGACTGTGAATTGAAAATTATTAAAATTAAGTTCGAACACTTAACTAGTTTTAAGTATTTTATTTCAAAGTTTTTGTTCCCTTGAAGTTTTCTTTAATAGAAAATAGAAAGACGAAAATTATGGAAAGGAAATTACCTTTGAATTGAATTGATAACTAGTAGGTTAAAATAAAACTCCGAGGCTTCGTTGGGTTTGATTTCATGTGTATCCACGTTGGGCGATTCATTCAGAAGCGATCGCGTGTGTCTACACATGTACTGACCATGCATTAGTGTTGCCACAAATTAGTGAAACCCAACTTGGAAAACTCATTGAAGTAGTATAATGTAAAGACTAATAAAAAATTATGAAACAATTGAAGATTGAATTATTGGAACCGAGGATAAAAATCAAGCTCCATCCCATTCCATGAAAATGGTCCTTCAGAGGTCATTTGTTCAAAAACTGCCCCTTGCACTGCTTGGATTCCTCTTTCTGACTTCTCCCTTTATGTTGCCTCGATTCTGATTTTACAAGGACCTTCAGCGTTTCTCCTTAAATACGACTCACTGCACTTTGTCCACCATACGAGAATGTGATAAACACCTCTCATAGCCTCTCTTTTTGTAGTATTGTATGACTATAACTTGGATAGGGTCGACTTCACAGGCCAAAAGGCTTATAAACTGTTCTGTAACTTCCAGTTCACTTGTCACTTGATCTTTGCGGCGCGATGTTGGTGCTTTATCTCTTTCTATAATGGTGAGCGCGTGACAGCGGCAGGGTGCCTCGAGAGCGAGCTTAATCCACTCGCCGTACTCCTCCACGCTTTACGTCGCCCTCGTACGTCACTAGGGGTGCTGTTGTCTGCATCAGAGTTTTGTGTTGATGTAGGTAAATCCAGGCTAGTTCTCTGCGGTGCTTCCTTTTTTCCTGGCAAATCCGTTCTGTGGAATTCCTCTTCCATCTTCTGTGTTTCCTGCTGAATTTAAGTTCCCCCACTTCAAAGCCAGCGTCTGTGTTCATATCTGCGAAATTTGCTTTAGTTGTTGACTTATGAATGTGCGTGGCGAGAGCATCACTTTACTCGAACCCTCCTTGAAATATGGCTTCTGCCCGTGAGTGGTTTGACAACTGTAATATAATATATATATATTAATATAACCTATACTGTTATATATATTAATATTATACGATTCTATTATATATATATATTATATATATATACTTTACTATATATAGTATATATTTATATATATATATATATATAATAATATATAATTATATATATATCATATATATTAAGTAAATATTATTATATATTTAATAAGATCTATCGGTTGTGGGTGTTGAGAGCTGTAACTACTTATCAATTTGAACTAATTTTTATAGCTTTGTTTTTATTCTTTGACAATTTATATATATATAATATCTATAAAGTATATCTATGAATAATAGATATCTATATTAACGCCTATTATTAAATTAATTATATATATATATTTATATAATATATATATTAATATATTAATATATATTATAATATTATATCTATATTAATAATTAATTATATATATATGGTTAAAGTGTAGTGTGGTTGAAGGGTTATTATTATCTTTTCGTTTATATTAAAGTGTTTTTATTAATTGATTTAACATAGTTGGCTTTTATTTCTCTACTGTAAAGATCTTCCCTGTTTACCGTAAATTCAAAAAGATAAGTTTAAATCATTATTCAACACTTGTACTTATATTTTATTTAGTTTTTACATAATTAATTTAAATTAAGGTTAAAATAATTTTTTATTAATTTTAAAAAATTTAATTTGAGATATTATTTCCATTTTGATTCAAATTTCTTGTTTCATTAATTTTATATTTCAGATTTTAAATTATGAAATTTAATACTACTTCTGGAGTGGGTTTGGTTGTGTGATGTCACGTGAATGTGTTCTCAAGGTTATTCAGATACCCTGACAACATTGAGGTAGTTTATTTTTAAACATTATTTTAAGCAAATTCCAATATTTTTCAAACTGTAGGTTTAATATTGAAGAAAGTCTTGTTTTATATTTTCCAACGCTTTTTGCTTTGGTGTTTGAGTTTGCCTCCGCTTTTTTTCTGTTTTTCTTTTTTTGTTCCTCTTGTTTGTGAAATGGCAAGAATTTGCCCAGAACGTGTGGTTATTGTGTTTACGTTTATCCATCAACTCCTGTAGGCATACACATTTTCACCTCAATAATCATCTTTGTCAACCCCGCTAAATCGTACCCCTAAACCTTTTGCTCTTTTCTGAGAGACCCAGATGGCTAGAATTCAATCCTCTAACTCCTTTAATATATCTGATGATAATTTAATTTTCAGTAATTCCCTGTCTGTACAGGTGTGATGTAAGTGAATTTTTTTGTGCCTTATGTATATCATTCAACATGTTATAACACGCTCTGAAAATTTCTTGAATCTCCTATAGTGTCGCACTTGATTTCTATGACTTTAACTATATTCAATTCCTCTACTTTAACAATACGTTGCACCTTCTGCTACTGTTTCTAAAATACAGATACAGATTTTACGCCTTTTGACTATCTTAACTAAACTATCTTCTAACCATGACTTAAAAATAACTCTTCTCATCCAAATACACAGCACTGAATTTAGAGATTTCATGTACACAACACTTGGTTGGGTCCTCTCACACTGACTTTCAGGTGGGGACAGGACGAATCATTCAGCATTATTAACGATCTGGAGCAACTACATAAAGAACCTACACACATTCGGAATCGTCCCAACCAATTCTATAGGCATAACTAAGTATCTTCTCTCTGAGCAGAGAGTGAGACCACTTTTCGCATTCTATTGGTAAATCCGACCACAAACTTATATCTCTTAATTTTAAAACTTTCTCTCCAACATCTTCCCATCCTACTCTAGGTCGTCTCTATCTGGCACTTTAAATAGGGCAATTGGTGGGACAGTTTGTGTCACGTCAGAGCTTCTAAGCTTACCTATGAATGGAGTGACTTGCTTATGACTCTGAAGACACTTCAGATTCTGCCATTAAGGTGGGAAAAGCTGTATCGTTTGATAGGATGTAGCATTTTAGATTCATTCCTTCATAAAGACTAAACTATTCTCTCCGTAAAATCCAATGGTTCAGAAATCGTGACTTGTTCTCTAGTTTGCTCATATTCAGTGTGTAGAAACATTGACAATTAATTGTGGGAGTGGAAATTCTCGTTCTCCTATCACTCTTTTGCTAATTTTCCATTCACTAGAACGTTGCAGGAATAACTTCTTGCCGACGAGCAATATGCAGTACTTTTTCATGAAACCGTATATATACGTTGCTTGACTGATATTCCTGTGTAAATCACTACTGTAAAAATCCTCCTCTGACACCCATCCTTGCCAAAAAATTATCTGCTAACAATCTTCTGTAATCTATACATTTCTCCTCTGTGTTTGCGCTCTGATGTTCTGTTGCTAATACTTGTTTTCAACTTTGATAAAGAACCAATCTCTTCGGCCCCCAACGTTTTGCGCACATCTAATTTAACCATGGACCGACCCTCTGAGCATTCCTTCCTCATCTCCTCCTCCTCCTCCTCTCAGGTATGCCTATGTCACTACCTGTCGCTTGATACAAATGTGATCGGAGTGTGCGACTGGCCTACGCCTGAGAATATATGAAACTTAGGAAGGGGAGCTGTCCGGATCCCGGGTATTGCCTCCGGCGAGAGTTTTGAGGGAACGTCGTCCTTCTGAGCTGGTCCGGTCCCACCTCTCGTATCAACCCCTATATTTCCTGCTAGTGCCTCAATATACTAGAATTTCCCCTCAAGCGTCTGGGAGCAGGAGCGCATAGTGTCGAGGGTAGACTCTATTCTCGTCCGCCCGAAAAAAAGGTAGCCCGCTCTGATCCTTCAAACTATCCCCCTATAGCTCTCACTTGTAATCATATCTAAGATCTTGCAAACCCTTCTCAACTCTTCATTTCTTAGAGAATGTCTGGAATCTCATTCACTCTTTTCCGATCACCAGTACGGCTTTCGCGCTCGAGGTCTACTGGTGACATATTCTCCTATCTAACTGATTTACCTGGTTTTCCGCCCTTAAGCCTATGAAGATGACATTTGTATTGACCTTGACATATGCTAAGGCATTTGACAAGTGTATTGGCACGCGTCAACGTTACTTTCCAAGCCCCCTTGCCTCTTTGGGTTTCTCCTTACCTCCTTTGCTTACTTGAGGGTCTAACTTTTCTTAATCAAAATCGTGGCGAGTATCGTCTGCTGTTAATGGTGCGACTTTCTTTTCCACCTAACCATTCATGACCCTATTGTCAGTAGTGTGTCCTTCATTGTTCTGTCTTATCCCTACTCTATTCCTGCTCTCTCAATTATGATGCTATCAAGCTGCTCCTCATAGCTAGACTTTTCCCTCATAAGCCGATGATTCGACCCTTCATTCTTCAATTCATTTAAAATCTGCTCCATCTTTTACTTCTAGAATTGCCCTTCTCGTCTTAATCTTTCTATTCTATTTCTCGCTGATCTGGATAGTAATTTGGTCCTTGGTGTATTGCCGTCTCACCTTGTACAAATTAGCAGTTCTTTTAAAATCATCCGTGTGCCCGTCTCAACTGTCTGACAGGATATGCCCTTCTCTCTCTTATCCCCACCAGACCACCTGTCTAACTTTCCACCGAGCTTTTCCGGCACGATTCTCTTCGCGTCCTCTACCTGTCAGTGAATTTGATAGAAAATATCTTTGCGCCCGAGTCAGATACTATTAAATCAAAGAAAAAAAACTCGTCTTTTTTGGAACATCTACTCATATCACTAACTCGGTTGCGAGGGCAGCGCCCATCTAGGAGACTAGCCACCATGGAAGGTTCCCGTGGTTATAGAATAGCCAGTCGGGCAGTACTTTTTGTCCTCCATTTACACCCGACGATGACTGGAATTTTGTGACTTAACCCAACCCAACTACAGCAAGAGTATCATCAGCCCGTGTAATGGATACTGCCCGTGGTTTCACCGACTTTGGAAACATGGTCGCCGAGTCTAAATGTCCAAAGGCTTATCACTGTCCGGTATTTCCAATTCACTTGACGTGATGTTTGGCTTTGTCTCGCTTTCTATTCATGGTACAACAGCGGCAAGTGCTCGAGGGAGATGACCACTCGCGTACCTACACTACCTTTGCGACGCCCTCGTAGCAGAAGGGAGGGCAGTTGTCTGGCAACACGAGTTTTGGTTTTGGTAAACATTTGACAACTGCGCAGACTGTAACAACTAATTGGTGACTTACCTTCTTTCCCTCCGCCAACGTTCTGTTCCGCGGAATTCTCTTTCATCTGCTGTGTTTTCTGCTGAGTTTAATCTCCCTCACTAATGCTCCGTCCGTTAACTCCCGTCTGAGTTAGATGATGACTTTTGCAATGTTTTCAACACCATCCTCCTTGAATAGGGCTTTGCCGTGAGCGAGTGGTAAATAAAAAAGAAAAAAAAGAATAATAATCTCTTCGTGTGGGTGATACTAGCTGGGAACCCCCTTTCCACTATTTTTTAATATATATACTATATATATATATATATTTAATATATATAAATATATATATATCATATATATATAATATATTATATATATATAATACTTATATATATATTAGTATATATATATATATCATGTTATATCCCTACCCAGTAACATCCAAAGTATATATATCATAAGGGTATACTATATATATATATATTATATAGTATATAGTATATATAAGACCTATTATATTATATATATTTATATTATATATATATATATATACTATCTAATATTAATGTGTGTTAGTGTGTGGTGTGTGTTTGTTGTGTGTGTTGTGTTGTGGGAATGTATAAGTATTGTGTCAGTTGCGTTCGTGTTGTGGGAATTTTGTATGTGTGCGTGTGGTGAATGTGTTTGTGCATGGTGTGTGAATTGTTGTGGTTGTGTGCAACGAATTTCATAAATAATGTCACTGTATAACATATATATGTATTGGGAGTAGATTTTTTTGAACTGGTTTCGATTTCCATTTTAAAGCCGATCGATATTATTGGAAAGCACGTCCGAGCTTTAATAAGGTTAGGTCCTCCTATTAGCGAAATCTAAATTGGTGTTAACTGAATACGCTTCTCTATTTATATTTTCTTCCAAGAGAGTACTTTGAAAGAAATAGAAAATAAAAATATAACTCTTCATTTGCTAATTTCTAATAAGATTGACGTAAAGTAGAATATGGATGTTAGGTAATATATAATTAATATTATAATATATATATAATATATCATATATATATATATATTATATATATATATATATAATTATATAATAATAAATTAAATATATAATATATATTTATATATATAGATTATAATATATACTATATAATACTGTATATATTATATATATAATATTATATATTATATATACTATATTATATTAATCATATATATATATATAATATATAATATATATATAATATATTATATATATATTAATTAGGTGAGAGTATATATATTATTATATATATAATATTATATTAGTTAATTATATTATTAATATATTTATAATATATATATAAGGATATGGCAAGGGGAGGGGTTTCAGGGATCTAAACGTCCCCCAAAATTATTTGAACTATAAAATAATTTTTATAACGAATTTCTTAAGTTAATTTATTTAAGAATAATAAAAATAATAGTCACAGTAACTATAATATAGTATAATATTATTAAATATGAGGAAAAACCTATATGCAGTTCTGTGCGATTTTAGGTTAGAAATTATTTGAAAGCAGAAAATGAGAAAACTCTAGCGAGGAAATCTATTAAGCAGGGTTGAAATAAACAGAGACTTTCTGACTGGACCTTACTACTATGATGGGGCATGCAGCAAATAAGAAGAAAGTTCCTAGAGAGGCGTTTGAAACTTGAAGTCCGAAATATAAAATGGGATTGCATATGTATATTTTTGTGTTGTTCATACCATCAAAGTATGGAGCATAACACATTAGATGATATTGAGACAAAGGAAAAACCACTGGGCACTATCTATTTTAGGTCACCAAGGGGGACAAACTACTGTAAGTTTAAAAGCAATTTTCTCAGGACTAAAATGAACATCAACTAACCTGAAGTGTACGAAAATCTACAGGAGTGGGTGAAAGTTACGATAGATAAACCCACACGTAAAGTACAACCACTAAGGTGGATGGGAAGTTACGATGGATTGATTGTTACGATTTAGAAAAAGTTTTTAAAACATTGTTTGAAGCTTAGAGGAGCGTGAGATGGATTCATGAATATTGACCCTTTCTTCAAAAACCGCAAAATCTTTAAATCTGTTATTCAAGAGTGACATTGGTTATAGAGTTTAATTAAAGATTTCGATTTTATTTGCATTCACTCTCGTCCATATAGTAGTACTATATTACAGTCTCCATCATATTGTCATAGCAACTGCTTCTTAATCATACTGAAAAGTGTGTGGTGTTTTGCTGTTGAAAGATTTCTCGAAACATTGAATAAAAAATATTTCAAGCAATTTGGTATTTGAAACATTTCGACTTTCTCTTAATTAAATTAATGAAGAAATGAGAATTTACCGTGTCAGAATCAATGTTAAATTGATAAGGAACAAAGAAATTGCAACCCATTTTCTCACTCGATACTGTTTCAAACCAGTTAATAGAGCAAGTTCCTGACTCGCATAGATGCCATACCTATTAATGTTTGTAATGACTTTCAGTAGATAATCTATGTAAAAAGTTTAAATTTTTTAAATAAATTTGTATTTATACAGTTCAAATTTCTATCAACACGGATTCTAGTATCTTAATCTTATCAGCATCTTGCACAACAGAAAGATATTTATCTACTCCGAAATGCCATAAATCAAACTTTCTCGACTTTACAGGGGTAGAAAAAATAATAGAACTGGCTTTAATGAGTGTTTATTGTAGCAACACAGTACAAATGTAGGAAATTATAAATTATTTTTATGGTAAGAAATATATATATATAATATATATATATAATAATAATATATATATAGTATATAATATAATCATAATATATAATATACTATATATAATACTATATATATATTATATAATATATATATATATCTATATACTGTATATATATACTATTATATATATATATATATATATAGTATATATATAATATAATATATATAATATATATATATATATTATATATATATTATATATATATATATATATTATATATAATATATATAAATGTTTTAACCAGGGACTAAATGTAAGGTTTCCAAGTTTTGCAGGTAATCAAATTGTCTAATCTCAGTAAGAAATATGATGGATTGTATAAAAATTTAAAATAATCTTGATAAGTTCTTGGGTGGGGTAAATTTGTGGCATGAAATGAATTTTAATAGTAAAAAGTGTAAGGTTCTTCACTTAAGTTACTCAAATAAAAGATGTTTAACTTCAGTGAATGGGGATTGACTCGAGTCTTTGGACCCAAGAAAAAAGATTTAGATTGTCATTATAAGCAGTAATATAATATAGTGACTTTTAATTGATCAACGATATGATATTGATGGTAACAATAATCATCATGAGAAATGTTTAAGAGGTATTTAAGCTGTTGAAAATATCCAGTGCGTATTGCTCGTTACTATCACATCCATGTGAAGTACAACATATAAGAAACTTTATAGCACAGACTACTATTTTTCAATGAAAAAAGTAGGAAAAATATACACAAAATGGACAAAATTCACACGAATGAGAGGAACAAGGTTGGTGGAAAGTTTTGATGGATTGTTACGATCTAGAGAATTTTAAGATTTTATCGAGGATATGCCTAGAGAATTGAAATTGTGAAGGAGCGGAAGCATGGGTTTATGCCCATGGTTTTGCCTATTAAAAATAAGTCAATAATGTGAAGAAAATTAAATATAATTAACAAAAGAAATTATTGAATAAAAATATATTAGCCAAAGCACTAATTAATATAAAAGAGGTTCGTGTATTAAAAGAAGCTCTCCAAGCAGGTTCGGGTTCTTAATAACATTGAATTTACAGTGAAATTTAAAATTATAAAATTTAAATACTATTTAATTTGTTGGATGTTTAAGCTGTGAAATCAAGAGAGAAACTTATTTACCCCCTTTTTTATTACTTCCTATTGTCTAAGCTAGTTTCTAGCTTACGACAATCTGTGGATCCCATAGAGTGACCGAATTTAAATCCCATATACCTTAATAAGTGAGTCAGATAAATTAAAAAAATAAAATTACAATGAAGAAAGAAACCAACTAACACAAAAAATTTTAAGATAATAGAAACTATTTCTAATAAGCCTAATACGGAAATCTCCAACTTGAGAACAGAAGATGGAGAGTGCGGGACATAGCTCAAATCTTTCTCCAAATCCCAATATCACGGCAACTACTAATAAACGAAAAGAGGGGGGAATCCTTTAAAGAAACAGTCACCCCCAACGAAGAACGAAGGAACGAAACGATATGTCCCAAAACAAGGAGTTTGCTCAAATTCATATAACTATCAACTTTTTCGCATTAGAAAAATTCGAATAAGGAAAAGAAAAACAACATAAACTGAAAATTAAAAGGTGTATAAAGCTATTTTTTGTGTTAATTAATCAAATATTGTAAAAATAATAATAATAATAATAATAATAATAATAATAATAATAATAATAATAATAATAATAATAATAATAATAATAATAATAATAATAATAATAATAATAATAATAATAATAATAATAATAATAATAATAATAATAATAATAATAATAATAATAAATTGAGGGATAATAGAAACTCCATTTGACTTTTATTAAAATGTAGCATCTATGAGTTGAGGCGTTCGTTCGAAAATTTCTTGAAAAGTGCCCAAATAATCTATAACGCCACACCCAACCAATTCAAGTGATCCGAACGAAACAAAAGCGCATTTTTTCCTTAAGTGAAAGGCAGAACTTAGATGAAGCTATTTTCTCTTGGTTGGAGTAAATTATGCATGTTTTTGTGGAGAAATCACAAAGTTCGCCGGCATGCTGCCGAAAGAATTAGGGTCAATGGAGCCCCCATTGCCTACAAGAACAATCACCAAATATGTCTAGCGTGCGAAAATATGGAGAAAAAACTATTTTGTTAGATTCGAACGAAGAGGAAATGTTTGCTACTTTGTTAAAAGTAAAAGTCCAAGGGATTATTTTATTGAATTTCGGAAAGTAATTATTTTTGTCAATATCACAAAGCAAATTGCAATAGAAGTTGGTTTATGATTAACTGATACTAGTGTTAATTTATTTTATTTGGTTTATTATTGTAATTATGCCTTTTTCTATTATAGTGATTTTGCTTGTTCCATTTTCCTGTAAATGAAAAAAAAAAAAAATATTTGGAGGGACTTGTACTAAATTTTCGATCTGTTTAAGTACACATATATCCGAGGGTCACCATTTGTAACGCCCAAAAGACCTTTATTATATATGCATAAAGCATAATGTTTTTAAACTTCCTAAAACTTAAATATTATTCAATCAGAACGAGACCCCGATGTAGCGTCCCTCTTTATTAGCCCCAAGAATTTTAAGATTGTGTCGGGATCGTGCCTTGAAAAGCAAAACTGTGAAGGTGCGGAAGAATGGGGTCACGCCCATGATTTTGTCTATTCAAAACGAGTCAATAATAATGTGAAGAAATTATAATATAATTAACTAAAGTAATCAAGTATTTCACCATTAAACTAATACATCATTGAAGAAAAATATATTAGACAAAACACTAATTAACGTAAGAAAAGGTGTGTGCATTAAAAAGTGGTCCCCCAAGCAGGGCCGGGTACTTATTTAATAACATTGATTCTACATTGAAATTTAAAATTTTTAATATAACTTAACTGTGCTACCTTTAGGTTTTTCTCTTTTTCACTTATGTTAATAAGGATGGGTGGTTACATTAAGGGGATGTTAGCGAGCAACTGTAGCTTCTTCCAGAATGGCAGAGGCTTTACCCATCCTATTGGAAGGGTAATTGTCGCTTACATATTCCTTCGCTGGTAGAAGTAAGGATTAAGTGAATTTTACCTTAGAACAACTCAAATCTAAAAATACCACCACCAACACCACCACCACCACCAACACCACCACCACCACCACCACCACCACCATCACCACCACCCCTCCCACCCCTCCCACCCTCCATTATCATTTGAACAATTTATTAAAGTAATAAGTCAAAGTTCATACTTAAAAGAAAAATAATACAGTGTATGGCGTGATTTACGCTGATGCACGTGGATGCGTGTATATGCGCACAAATGTTTGTCTGTTGTTTCTCAGCAGAGATATGTTCACTGGCTATGTTAGGTAAATACTAGATTTCAGTAGGTTAAAAATTTTATTTAAAAAGATAATTGGTAGGAAACTTTGTTCATGTTAACATTTATTTATCAGAAGGATAGATAGGTTAGGGTTATACTAGTTTTGTTAGGAAATGTTAAGTATTATTAGATATTACTATGTTAGCTGCTGTTTACAAGATATATAAAGTAGGGTTAGAATAAGTTTGTCATATATATATATATATATATATATATATATATAATAACAATAACCTTATGTATATATATATATATATATATATATATATATATATATATATATATATATATATATATATATATTAAGGGATGCACCGGCTCTCCCGCTTCGGCAGCCCGTTCCGGCTTAATAAAGGATCTCCGGCCGGAGACTATATATTTTTAAAGTAGTTATGAAAATAAAAATAGTTATAATTCATTGAAAGTAATAATGAGACATTTGATGAATTAAATTAATTAAATTTATTAGAATGATTGATAAGAATGTAAAAGAAATTATTTTACAGTTTTGGGTATGAAATATTAAGTCAAACTAATTACTAATATTATAACTATAATAATATATAATAATATGAATAGGCCTATATGACACCATTTACTAAATTGACTAATTATTTTGATAAACAACTTAAAGGGTTTGATATCCAAAATGTAAACCTCTTACAAAAATTACACTTTTGATAAATCTAGTTTTAAAAATGCAATACAGAAATAGGTAAATGAAATTGGTAAAAGAACTTTTAAACTACATGTCATATCAGACCAAAAGACTAAAAAATTATGATATATTTATCCTTAATCTTTAAATTATTAAAAGAACTTTTAAACTACAAAATAACAAGTGAAAATATATATATATATATATATATATATATATATATATATATATATATATATATATATATATATATATCTTTGCATATATATATATATATACTAACATTTGACTATATATATATATATATATTATTTTACAAACACTTATTCCCGCTTAAGCGGGGTAGTGGTGCATGCAGCTTCCCTAATTCATATTTTCCTTCATCTCGCCCCCACCCACCTCCTCCATTCCATTCTATCTCTCGCCAACACCCTACCCTCCTCCACCCTCATCCCTCCCTCTTCCAGCATTTCCTTTATTCCATCCATCCACCTTCTTCTTGGTCTCCCCCTTCCTCTCCTTCCTATCCCCTCCGCCTCCCAAACTCTCCTAACCACCCTGTTCCTCCATTCTCTCCAGATGTCCAAACCATCTTAACATTCCCCTCTCCGCTCTTCTCACCAAACCATTCTTCCAATCACATCTCTCTCTTATCACCCTATTCCTAATCCTCTCTCTTTTACTAACCCCACATACCGCTCTCAACCCTTTCATCTCAAACACTTCCAACTTCTTCTTGGACCTAGCATTCAACCCCTATGTTTCACACCCATATAGTACCGCTGGAACACAAATTTTTTCAAACATACTTATCTTAAGTTTATGTGATAAATTCCCTCAGACCACTCAATGCTCACACCACTCAATGCTCTCATTACTTCTCCTACTCTGTGATCTATCTCTTCCCTCATCCCTCCTTCCTTACCCAAATCCATCCCTAAATATCTGAAAACCTTTACTTCTTCTAATACTACACTAATCTCTAACCCCATCCCCTCATCTGTTTCCTCCTTCTCAAACACTAACACTTTACTCTTACCTGGATTTATCTTAAGACCCTTTTGTCCACACATTCTCTCAAACTCCTTCACCAAATACTTCAGCCCTTCTGCGCCACTAAGGCAGTATCATCCACAAATAGTATCATGTTCACTTCCATCTATCCCCCCTATCCATCAATTCCACCCTCTCCCCTCCCTCCTCTGCAGACCTCCATAAATAGAGGTGAAAAGCCACGGTGACATTACACATCCCTGTCTCAGCATCCTCTCTACCCCAAACATCTCACTCTCTCCCCCTAATACTCTCACACACATTTCTGCTATTCCTATAAAAGCCCCTAATACCTTTACCTAATTTACCCCCTACTCCATATTCTCCAGCACCCTCCATTATTCCCCCCTCTTCACTCTATCTATGCTTTCTCAGATCTAAAAAAACATATATATATATATATATATCCCATATATATATATATATACTCTTAGCAACCTTCCTTAACTATATATATAACAACCTTATATATATATATATATATATATATATATATTATAAAGTTCATGTACCAGCTGTTATCGATACTGTATAGAGTACCACAATAGAATTTTTTTGAGAAAATTAAATTATATTGTTAAACACAAAGTAAGTGAAAGGAAAGTTAAATAGCTTGTGCATTGCTTTTTAGGTAACCATTCTCTAATATTTAAAATCAAATGCTCTTAAATTATGATGAAGAAACAGGAGTTGATTAGCTAGTGTTGGAGAAAGACGATTCCTTTTACTTGTATAAATATTTCCTGCTTGGCTAAACATTCTCTCGCTAAATACACTTGAAGGTGGAGCAGAGAGATATTTCCTAGCTAATTCAGGTAAGATACAATCAGGATAAAGAGCTTTTCTTTCTTTCCACCATAACATTGGATCATCATATTATTTTCGTTCCATAAATGGTGCTGCAAAATATTTATCTACAGTAGTTTGAATAGTATTTTCTAATTCATGTTGTTTTCTCTCACTGCTGCTTCTACGTTTGCATTTTAACTTTTTTCTCCTTTGATCAGTTCCACTTGGTTTGATTGTATCTGAATATTCTTCATTTCCTTCTGACGATTTTGTGGCAACACTAAAAGCAAGCTACCATCATTGAACAACGTTTCATCATCTCGAGAAAAGTGATGCTATTCCAGGCTTCCTATTGGCTGTCCCTCTCGCTTCCCCAATCATTTAACGAATATTCCTTTCCTTTTTAAAATGCGCTTTTATTTAGAAGGTAAATTAATAATTAATTTTTTTATTATTATTTCATTAAAGTTCACACCTGCCTTTCCTGCACATGTCTTGTTTACCGATGAGGCGTGCTACATCACACGTGATTGCTACTTCAACAGCAGAAACAGCCACATATGGGACGAGGACAATCCGCACGCAATGTTCATCAGAGTTCACCAGGCGAAATTTACCGTAAACATCTGGGGTGGAATTCTTGGGGATTATCTGCTGGAACCTGTCATCATTCCACAGCGTTTGGATGGACCTGTGCACCTGCAACTACTCCAGAACACGCTTCCGCAGCTCATGAACGATATACCCCTTTGCAACCCGCAGAGACATATGGTTCCAACATGATGGTGCTCAAGCGCACTTCAGCCACCAAGTACGGGCGCATCTGAACAGAGTCTACACTGACAAATAGATAGGGAGAGGGGGACCTGTTGCGTGGCCTGCAAGATCGCCCGACCTCACGCCCCTAGATTATTCTTCTTTGGGGGCATGTGAAGAGTGTTGTGCACATTAACATAGTCAACACAAGAGATGAACTGATTCTGCGAGATATTACTGCGTTTGATCAAATCAGACACAGTAAGGGCATGTCCGGTAGAGTCCGACAGGCAATGACATGGCGATATAACGAATGTAATCAGGTACAGGGCAGACACTTTGAACACCTCCTGTAATTTTCCCCAATAAAATGATTTCATAACAAGCTACCATTGTTTGCTTTAAAACCTCGCGTCAAAACGCATACGTTGTTTAACAAAATATCCTTATTGTTACCTCTATCAGCCCTCGGAGTACACAGATGTACGCACGCACACATACATAACATTATAATACCCAAAATCTCCGGTTACGAAGTAACGACGCGTCAAACAACATCACATGGTTTACTTTACATCATCAGTAACTTTGAAACGAAACGTCATACAACATAGCTTATTTAACAATAAATGTTCCTTATCATTTGCTCTATCAGCCCTCCGAGTTTGTCGCAGAGGTTTTGAATCACCATATATTAGAATACCAACATTAGAATACCCAAAATCTCCGGTTACGAAGTAATGACGCGTCAAACAACATCACATGGTTTACTTTACATCATCAGTAACTTTGAAACGAAGCGTCATACAACATAGCTTATTTAACAATAAATGTTCCTTATCGTTTGCTCTATCAGCCCTCCGAGTTTGTCGCAGAGGTTTTGAATCACCATATATATATATATATATATATATATATATATATATATATATATATATATATATATATATATATATATATATATATATATATATATATATATATATATATATATATATATATATACATACATACACTATATTTATATAAACTCAAAAAAAATTTATCACCCTGTGTGTGTGCACGTATACACAATAGTGTCTACCCACACCCAAGTATCCTTTAAGGCAAAAAAAAAAATTATAAAAAAAGTATCAAATTACCCTGCCTTAACCTGCGACCCAATTGAAGACCGGCTCAACACAAGAGCCACCAAAAATTATGTTACCGGACACAATATATATATATATATATATATATATATATATATATATATATATATATATATATATATATATATATATATATATATATATATATATATCGTCTATGTCTCTTTGTAGACAACGTATTTGTAGGGATTGAATGATGGCTCCAAAAACAATCATCATTTTATTGCAAGGGATTTTTTAGGTCCCGGTTAATATCAACGTGACAAACTCCATATAACAACAAATAACAACCTAAATGAGATAAAGAAATACTAATTAACAAAAAGATAATTAACTCTGTCAATCAATAAAATCAATGCAAACATATCTTGTTATGTGGCGTCCCAGATAAAAAGAGATGCAGACATTAAAAAAGAGATAAAAAGAGATAAAAAGAGATGCAGACATTAATTTTGTGATATACAAAAATAAGTACAAAATTTGAAATTTGTTAGCTTCTAATTTTCATGAACTATATTTTATTTTTAAATGAAATATTAAAAAAGAATTTTATTAAACAAAAGATGGTATAATTTTGAGGCATGCATGAACACTTAATAATTAGATCAGTAATTTTATACCATACATTGAGTGCAATAATATGTTATCAATTGTCATATAATAAATTAATGTAATATTATAATCAATCTATACTCAATTTTAACATGCATTAATTAATTAACTAATTAAACATATTTAATTAATAATATAATAATTTATGGTCAATTAATAAATTATATAAATCAATAATTTTACTATTTCATAAACCAAATGAGCGATTAACATGCATTAATAATTTACACACTATATAACCAAACAATTTACATAATTTATTATTAAATTTAAATTACAATTATTGTATAATAAATCATAAAGAAAAGTATGTGTAATTAAACTATTATTTTATTTCAATTTGTTTAATAATTTAATTTAATAATTTAATAATTTATTTAATTCAATTTAAATTTACAATTATTTTATTATAATTCATTATTATTTTACAACTTTTATTATAATTCATTAATAATTACTTTTATTTTATTATATTTCACTAATAATTTGAAATTATTTTTTCAAAATTCATTAACACTTTACCATTATTTTATCATATTTCATTAACATATTACCATTATTTTATTACAAATCCTTAATGATATGTTTATTTAATTATGATTTATTAATATTTTACCATTTTTTATTTATAATTCATTAATAATTTACCATATTTTTTTATAATTCATTAAGAATTTAATTTTAATGTAATTCGTTAAATATTTTGCCATTATTTCATGTGATAATCTTTAATTTTTCTCTAACTTTATCTTTCAATTACAAACTATCATAATTTTAATTATAAATTGCAGTAACAATTTGCCCTTATTTTTATTATTATTTCATCTATTATTTACCATTATTTATTTATCGATTAATATGTTAATATAGTTTTATATCTACTTGTTGAATAATTTTACCATATTAATTTTGTTTAATCGATTAATAGTTACCCTCATTATTTTAATTATATGCATTAATAATTACCATTATTTTATCATAATTCTTTAATGATTTACAATTGATTTATTACTAATTCATTAATAATTATGGACGGCAACACAAACTCTTACCACTATAAAATACAGATCATGATGACAAAAAATGCGCGGCGAAAATTTTGAATATTAAAATAAATGAGGGGTATTGATTTTTCATACATAAAAATGGATGAGATTACTATACATCTAAATTATACTGCTTTTTAGACTCCCTTAAACCCACTAAAGCCTATCTATATTCTTTTCCCAATAAAACCAAATGATTAGGCCCAAAAATGGATTAGAATCCGTGGACTACACCTTGCGGGAAATAATAAACTCTATAAATCAAAGGCATAAACTCTATAGATATTATAAAACAGGCGTGATACCTTTTCAATTATATAATCAATTATGATAACAATTAAAAATCGTCATGGAAAAAAGCAAGAGAGGGTAATGATTATGACAATAAATTGTATTGTAGGTATATGATGGCTTCAAAAAAACTACATGGGATTTAATGAAAACAATTTAGTCAACAAAAATAAATCAAAAACAATCAAAATAAATGAAACTTAAAATAAAGGTAAAAATAATTTAGAAGGATCAAAGGAAATTGCCGACCAACTTAATAAGCACTTCGCTAAACATTGAGATGAGCACACCGCGGCGGTAGGCAGGGCCTCACATAGTCATCCCGGCATTGCAACCTTCTCTTGCTGACAGTGGCGCTCTCGCTTCTCTTCTCGAAAATATTTTTGGAATTAAGAAGTAAAAACGATAATCGCTGAACTAAAAAATAAGAAATGCGATCATCGACCATACCAAACCACATGTTTACCGAAAACCTATGTTGCGAATTGCTCTACTCGGCTACCTGAGCAGGGTTAACATCTCCCTTCACACGTAAATTGTTCCTAGAAACTAAAAGTCTCCACGTTCACTTCCCCGTGTGCCGGCAGTAAATAAGTCGTGAAACCATTAATACAGTTGGCCTTTTATACCAGTTTACAAATTTCAAATCCGATTAGGAGAATCACTCAAAAATTCTTTGTTGAAGCGGGAGCTCTTGATGGAGAATTTCTGTACAACACTCTATCTGGCTGGAAAAGAAGGTCTACAACTGAACGCCGCTTGTTTGTTTGACGGAAAAATTATATAAAAATATAGAACATATAAAAAAAACTTAGTCGCGCGCTTATTTTATTGGATCTTACCTAAGCTTTTGATACAATAGATCATGATATACTTCTGGAGAAAAGAAAAAATGCTATAAAATGACAGTTCAGGCCAAATACACTCACATTGGTTTAATAAACATTCTGGAAGGGATGATCACATGTACTGATTATATCAAATTGGGAGAATATGCTCGATGAAGCTGCAAATAAATGCGAGTGTTTCCTCTAGAATCCTATCTTTTGGCCCTTAATTATTTAACTCTTTATACTAATGACATGTTTAATTCACACGATTCTTTCATGGTTTCATTGCTGATGACATATGAATATTAATAAGTGATAAAGACCCCATCATACTATCAGAGGAAAACTGATAGACACATTAAATTAAGATTGCACAACATGGATCGATGTATAACAAACTTACACTAAACTACAAAAAACTTCACGTATATTTATTAGCAATAACAACTACTAGCTCTGATAATTTCAACATAGAATATAGAAAGAGTGGAATGACAAGAGAGGACATGAGCAGAAAAACACTTGGGTAATCAGTTGAATGCGAAAAATTAACATTCAAGAACATATTAAGAACAGTTAGTGAGTAAACTAGCAAAGTAGCAATGTAGTATACTAGCCAACGATTATGCAAAATACATTCCGTCTATAGTATACTGAAATAACTATATTATTGCTTCAAGTGCATTCCACCTTACTATATGCCTCCCAGGTATTCCGAAATAGGAGAGATAAATCAGGTATTCAACCAGCTTATAACTATGCCAAAAAAAACGTTTTATACGCACTGCTCAGCAGGGCTGCTAGAAGGCTTCTATGATCATACAACGACCTTTATTTAAAAAACTTAAAATATTGCAGTTGAAGATCTTTTAATACGACTCCTTTTAAAAGAGCAGCAAAAGCTCATAAATAACAAAGCCTGCAACTTCCTGTTATCTAATTTTCAAAATAATCAGAATTGAAGAAGTAGGGCACTACGAAATAGTTCACATATCAATCCCTTTTTTGTTTAGATTAGAAAAGACTAGGACATAGCAGCTAGCGTATAAAGGTGCGTAAAACTTATATAACGAACTGCCGCATAATTTAAAAAAAAGAATCCCTAATAGCATTTGCATTTAAAGTCAAAAAACGTTTTATTGATAAATTTTAAATTTATTATTACTTATTAATATTATATTATTATTATTTCATTATTATATTATTATTTATTCATTATTATTATCTATATTATATATATTATATTGATTATTATTATTATTATGTAGTTAGTTTATTATTATTATTATATTATTATTTGATTATTATTCATTATTATTATTTATTATTATATTATTCAAATTATTATTTTAATGATTATACTTATTATTATAATATGATAATTATTATTATTATATATTTATATTATTATTATTTTTATCTATTATTATTATTATTATTATTATTATTATAGTTATTAATTATTATATATATTATTATTGATATTATTATGTTTATTATATTATATTATGATATTATTATTATTATTATATATTATGGATTATATTATTATTATTCATTATTATTAGTTATTATGATTATTATATTATTATAGTATTATTATATATTATTATTATATTTATTATTGTTAATAATTATGTAATCTATTATTAATTATTATTATCATTATTTTTATTATTGATTGATTATATATTATTATTATTATTATGATTATTATATTATTATTATTATGTATTATTATTATTCATTGGATATGTATTATGATTATTATTATTATTCATTATTATTATTATTATTATTATTAATATTATTATTATTATTATGTATCAGTTATTATTATATTATTATTATTTTTGTATTATCTGGCCAGACATAATTTACTTGTATAAAAAACTCATTAGTTACCTCCGGATTGATCGCGATATCACTAGGTATTAATTATCATTATGCGAATTATCTATTATTATTATATTATTATTTATTATTATTATTATTCAGTTATTATTATATTTATTATTATATTGATTATTATTATCTAATTATTATTATCTATATTATTAGTATTATTATTATTATTATTAATATCATGATATTATTATTATTATTAATTATTAATATTATTGCGATTATTATTATTCATTATTATTATTATAATATTATTATTATTATATTATTATATATAAATATGTATTATTATTATATTATTATTATTATAATTATATTATTATTATTTATTATTATTATGATTACTTATTCATTATTATTGATTATATATTAATATTATTATTATCTATATATGATTATTATTATTATATGTATTAATTATTATTAGTTATCAACAATGCATATACTCACAATTTATTCTCACTATAACTATGATCGCATTATTTTTTTATTTTCATATATTATTATTATTACTATTATATGTATTATGTATATTATTTATTATTATAATTATTATTATTATGATTATATTATATATTGTCATACTATTATATTGTATTATTATTGTGATCTGATTATTATATTATTATTGATTATAATTATTAATATTATTCATTATATTATAGTTAATAATTATATTATTATTATTAATTATTGATTAATTATATTATTATTATGTTATTATATTTTATTATTATTATTATCATTATATTTTAGTTATTATTATTATATATTATTATGATATTAATAAGATTATTCCATTATTATTATAATGATTATTATATTTTATATTATTATTATTATATTATTATTAATTATTATTATTATTATTATTATGTATATATGATTATTTTATATTATTATGTGCATATATTATTAATTATATTATTGATTATTATTATTTATGTATTAATTTTATTCATTATTATTATTATATTGATTATGTATTATTGATTATATTATTATTATTATTATTGATTATTATTATTATTATTCGGATTCATGATATATATTATTTTATTATTATTATTGATTATTATATTATTGATATATATATCATTATTATTATTATGATTATTATTAATTGATTAATTACTATATTATTATTATTATTAATTATGTATAATTATTATAGTCATTTATTATTATATTATTAATTATATTATTATTTATTATTATTATTATTGTTAATTTTTGTATTATTTTGTAATATAATTATTGTTATGAAAAAAAAAGCGCGATAGGCTACTACCCTTGATTGGGATAGGTCACCCGGATGATTAATGTCATTATGTCTAATTACTATTGATTAGTATTGTAATTAATACAATTAAAATTACTATTGAAGGGAAGCAGCGTATGTTGATGATCAAAATATAGCTGTAAAGTTTAAAAATGATAAAATAAAGCTGAAATGACTGGATTGTATTCGCGGGCTCAAAGGACACAACACTGCGTTGCAATTAGTAGCCCCCATTTCAGATAGGAGGGAAATTGCATCCTAACTTATTGCTTATTAAAATTGTAACTAATATAAAATGCATATGTGTACTCTGTTATTAAAGGAATGAAATTTGTAAACTGCCTAGTATCTCTCT
>JABUQX010003954.1:17500-32008 GCA_015478945.1 Trachelipus rathkii | reverse complement strand
GGTGCCGCAAGCGGTCGTCCCTTTCCTACGGTAGCATAAGCAGACGACAATCCCAACGGATGTAGGAAAAGATGCTTTCTGAAGATGAAGAGGCGCAGCAGCCCCCAGCAGAAGAAGGTGAGACCATCGCCGGGATGAATTTAAAACCTCCCGTGTTTTCCGAGACATCCTTTCCCACCTGGTTCAGAGTCTTAGAGGAACAGTTTCACCTTGGCAAAATAACTTCGGAAAAGACGAAGTACTTCCACGCTCTCTGTCAGCCCTCAACAGATGTCGTGGATCGTATCTCTTTGCAGAACTTGATGCTCAAGCGTACACTCCTCTGAAAACAGCAATCATTAACATCTAGGGAGAGCAAGACTGAATTATTCAATGAATTTGTGTCTAAACAAGCTTACAGTGGAAAGACTTTAATTCATCTGTGAGAAATGCTTCGTTATGGTACCAAATTGAAAATTGGAAAAGACATCATCCGAATGCAGTTTTTGAAGACTCTTCCAACGAACATTTGACTAACTGTAGCTGCACAAACAGCACTTAGCCTTGAACAAATTAGAGAGCTAGTTAATGATCTAGTTGTTTTGGTATCGTCCGCTCCTGTCATGGCAGTGTTCACAGCAACGACGACACAAGCAACTACTTCAGCAGCAGCAGCAGCAGCAGCAGCTACAACAACAACAGCAGAACTATCAGGTACAGGAATACCTCCAGGACTTCGTCCATATAGCCAGAACCAAAGACCCCACGTCTACAGAGCTCACATTTACTTTGCCAAACAAGCAAGGACATGCAGGGCATGGTGCAAGTGACCGGATAAATCTAACTTTTAGGTGTAGCCCTCGTCTCGTCCGTCTTCTAGAGCTTCTTCTCCTGCCGCAACGGAAAATTAGAAGAGCGAGCTGATTGCTGCGTTATAATCAGTTCGCAACTATCAAAATCACAATATTCGGCGCAGATACTTTCTACTTATTCGAAAGCCTATCTTCTTCAATGGTAACCAACATGTCCCTATTTGCAATTAATGTCAATTTTTCTGCGGCCAATGGCCCTCCTATCAAGTGTCATGGTGAAATAGCTACATATATAACAATCTAGAAGGTTCGTCGAGAATTTAATTGGACTTTCGTCGTAGCTAATATCGCAATGCCAATATTGGGTATGGATTTTCTACACAATTACAACTTAATTATCGATTGTGGGAGAAAACTCTGCAAGACACGAATACGTCTCTTAGGGCACCTCTACAAGTCTCTTCCGCAAAAGTTCCTCCCTTACAAATCAACGCTAGCGCTGAGGATTCTCACATCTGATCTTTACTTCAGGAGTTTCCTTTGTTAACTTCACCTATTGACTTGACGAACATCGAATTTTATCTAAAAGGACCTGTTCACAACATAGAGACTGGAGATTCTCCTAAAGTGTTTGTAAGACCCCACCGTCTTCCCGAAGATAAATTAAAAGCAGCAAAAGCAGAATTCGACACTCTTTTGAAGAAAGGAATCATCAGACCTTCCAAGTCTTCTTGGGCTTCTTTGCTCCATCTGGTGCCAAAGAAAACCCCAGGAACCTGGAGGCATTGTGGTGATTACAAATATTTGAATGCCATTACTAAAACGTTTGGATATCCACTTCCTCACATTCAGAGTCTCTCACAACGTTTACATGGATCAGCTATCTTCAACAAAATAGACCTTCATAGGGCATATCATCAAATTCCAATACTACCAGAGGACATCGGAAAAACAGCCATTACAACTCCTTTCGGCCTGCTTGAATACGTTTCTATGCCATTTGGTTTGAAAAATGCTAGCCCTACGTTTCAACGCATAATGGACTCTATTTTTCAACATCTCCCGTTTATTTACGTCTATCTAGATGACTTGGTAATTTTTTCATCCACTCCTGAACAACATGAAGAATATCGCAGGGCTATTTTCAAGCTTCTTCAAGAAAATTCTTTAAAAATCTCCTTAGAAAAATGTGATTTTTCAAGTCGTCTTTCAACTATTTGGGATATCATTTATCTTCAGATTGACTTACTGAAAACACGGTCGAAATTTCCAAGCACCCTCTTCCTCGAGATTCAGCAGCTCTTAGAAGATTCTTGGGAATGATAAGATACTATCGCCGTTTTATCCCGTGTTTTGCAAAGCTCGTCTTTCCTTTGTCAGAAAAGGTTCGTATTTTCTTTATCAGAAAAAGCAAAACACCTTCCAAAAGATAAGTCCCTTGCGTGGACCACAGAAGAAGAAGAATCCTTCATTGAAATCAAGAATTAAAACTCCACAACTCTTCCTTTTTCTTTGCCGGATGTTACCCATCTTCAACTTGCCACAGATAGCAGCCAGACTTCCATAGGAGCAGCCCTTCATCAGATGGTTGATAAGCAGCCGTTACATATAGATTTCTTCAGCAAAAAGTTATCAGAACATCAACGAAAATACTCAGCTTTCGACCGTGAACTTCTAGTAGCCTACTATTATGTTTTCCATTTCAAGCACATGTAAGAAGGAAGGAATGTCATCTTTTGCACAGATCACAAACCTCTCGTTTCAGCTTTCTACAGCAGGAATCAAGGAAAAAGTGATCGTCTGCAACGTAATCTTTCTGTCTTAACAGAATATGTCTCTTCAATGACCTATCTTAGGGGCGCAGATAACATTGTGGCAGATTCTTTTTCCCTGATATCCTTGGTAACAGTAGATGCCTTCGATTTACCTGCCATTGCCCGTCTTCAACCAACGGATGAAGGAACTACCACTTTTCAGCAGCGTCCTCATTCTCACCCTCTACAAGAAAATCTTCAAGTATGGTGTGACACTTTATCAGCTTTTCCACGACAATTTTTGTCAAAACCTTGTCGTGAACAGACCTTCAACAATTTTCATCAGATGTCTCATCCTGGAGTTAAGGCTTCTCTTCGTCTTATCAAGACTAGGTATTTCTGGATATGGATCGTGACATCAGAACTTTGGTTCGCTCCTGTCAACAGTGCTAACTATTAAAAATTTAATGCCATGCTAAACCATCTATTATATAAGCTCAATATTTATTTAAACATAAGTATTGAATTAGAAAATGTTAGGCCGTTACTTGAGCATCTCAGGCATATGAAAGATGTGAATGGAGCGAATGAGAAGAAGAAGTGTGGCAGATCGGGTTGTATACGGAAAACGAAGGGACGAATTAAGGAAACGTACCACTTTTCGGTAGGACCTTAGAAGCTAGTGCCGGATCGTAGATTTGTGCGACTTCAATATCTTTCCTTCTACAGAAATAATATACTGTCGATATATTTTAAGGTTTATGTCAAGTATTGACGTGAGATTTGACCGTCTAAGTATGGGGTATGCCGCTCGCACATATTAAATGCATGACGAAATCCTGATAATTAGGTGCTAAAAATATCGTCGTAAGTAATTGCTTGCTGCATGCCATCCTTATTTATGTTTCACGTGTTAACATTAGAAAAAAGCCGGAAAAAGAATATATATATATATATATATATATAATATATTATATATATTCTATATAACTATAATTATATATATATTGTATATATATAATATCTTATATTATATTATTTATATATATATATATATGAACTTGTCCTGTTAAAAGGAAGTTAACCGATTTATATCAAACGAACTATGTAATCGATTTTTTTTTTTTTTCGATATATTTTCAAGCAATAGAGCGTCAGATTACCCAAAAAACATTTTTTTTTTAACTAAAGGAGGATGCCCAAGATTAAATCGCAAAGATGGAAAGAGTCAGGGTCTCTCGCCCTCAGCAGGGGATGACGGGGAAGACTTCGTCCCCCCCCTCTCTGTCCCACCGTCGGTCGAGCCCCTTAAAAAAAATAAAAAAAAATTTAAAATAATTACAAATTAAAACTGCAGTCTTTTGCAACTCTTTGCGCTCTTTCTATTGAGAGTTAGCTAAAAACGTGACCTGCAGGGTTTCACGCATAGCGTTCGGCATTTTCGATTATCATGTCGCAAAATATTCCTGGTTTGGAACCGAAGTAGCAAAGAGAGGAGAATGTACCATTATCAGTTTTGTTAGAACCTTTCAATTTTCTAAGCAATCTATTTAATTTATTTTCAATAGAATATACGATTTTTTGGCAATTTTCCTTTATGACTTCAAATTTTGTTGTGTCAGAAAGTATGTTTAATACTTTATATAAGTTCCTTCTATCTACAATCACATCTATAAGGGCACTAGCCATTTCTTAGTGGCTATATATATTATCATATATATGAGCTTTATTAAAATGGATCACGTGTCCAGATTTCATCGCTAAAACACTATGTAGGATTTTTGCAATGTTGTCAAACATTACTCCGAAAAGAAGGTTATATGAAAAATAAATGTAATTATTCATGTAGGTCATAATTGCCACTTACTTCATTATAGTTTTATGAGGCTGTTGCTGCTGTTGCTTGACACTGAAAAACGTTATAATGAATTCAAAACCACTATTGATCCCATCATATTACATAAATCATGTGCAGCAGAAAAGCGGTCAACATAGCGAGATAAGAAATAATTGTGCTCTGTTAACCACCACGAACATTTGTGCTATTCAGCCGACCTTACATGAGATCGACATGTTTGCTTTGAGGTAAAAAAAAAAATCGGCGGCAACACCCATAAATAAAATTAACGCTATCTTCCTCTACCTTTCAATATTGAAACTTGATCTGACATCTCTCAGTCATAAAAAATAGGAAATTTTTTGCGACTTCATAACTTTCCGTCTTTTCCAATTTTTTTTCTCTTCCTTCTGACGATAATTTTTTTAATACGTTATTAACTTCATTTGCTCCAATAATACATTAAAATACTAAACAAGTGTCAACACTAGTGTGAAATAAGTATAGCACAGAAATTCCGATCTCTCTTCTGACTAACTACTACTCTCTACTCTTCCTATCTTATCTATACGTCTTCTCATCTCTCTCTCCGTCGCTGCTCTTTCGCTCTCTCTCACTGCATATCTCTTGTACCTCCGATAATCTCATGCTCTCTTCTCTTCTCTCTCTGCTCTAATCCTACAACATATATTTTCCCAAAATTTTTTTTGGGAGCATATCTTTATGTTATAATAATCTCATAGTATATGTGAATAATAGTAATAGAAGGACCACATTATATGGAAGTGAATTACTATTTCACGACTATCATCATTTGTTTTATGTTATGAATATTTCAATAATATTATAGGCTCCGGAAAAGCGCTTACCACCTTTCAGCAATATAATTGAGGTTACAAATCGAAAAGGTATTTCATCTCTCGTGTCACTGTATATATATAAAGATAGTGCTATATCATATGCGCTGATAAAAACATGAAATAAAACTTGTGTTAATCTATTAATCTATACTTTCAGTCATCATTCAAGTCTCTTTCACTGTAGATTTTACCTGCTATTAGACTTACCGGTATTTCTCCTTTTCAATAAAACTCAGAACTCTCAGTAATATAACTGACGCTCTGTATAGATTAATATGTACTCATTTGGTAAACTATCTTTTCAAGTACTCAGGCCTAAAAATAATAAAAATAGATTCTATTATTGCTCATAGACATGGCATAGCATAGCATATATTATATGAAAATATTATATTTATATATATTTAGTATAATAAATTATAAATATACTTTTATATATATATAGAGAATATATTATATATATATATATATATATATATATATATATATATAAAGACACTGATGGAAAAAGATGAGAGATCCCCCCCAACCCCCAACACGTGCATAGTATACAAGGTTAGAAACTAAAAACATGATCCAACATCAAAAGGGTTGACATGGCACCAATCATGGAGTTTTAAAGGGAGTAAAGGGAAAGAAAAAAAAAAAAAAAAGTGTTTCAGATTTTGTCCTGTAAAGGGAGTCGAAGAATTGGCATAGCAGTCAATTGTGAAAGGAATGAGATTGTGTAGGAAGACGAATCACACAAACTCTGTTTAAAAATCAAAGTGTGCGATATATAATCCTATATTATAAATATATATATAATAAAACATATATATATATAATAATATACACTTGTAATATAATACTATGTATACAACAATAATACACCAAGAGATAAATAAAATTATAATATGTAAAAGTATTTTAAAATATGGTGTCGCATGATGTAAACGCTAAAAATATACTATATAATTTATTGTCTTGTCGTCCCAAAAGCAACATGTCAAGTAATTAATACAACTCTACTAACGCACAAGCTACCAGGAAAATAAATAACATGTTTATTAATCAGGCAGACATTTTTATTAAAATAGATTCAATGATGATGAATGATAATTAAAAAATGACGCTTTGAAAAACATCTTATATTTGTTTATAACTCGTTGGAAAAGTGATCGATTAATATGATTCGTTTTTTGAGAAGAACGAAGGAGCTCTAGCGCTTCGAGGGAATGCCGAGGGAGCGTCACAGTTGCCAAATGTCGATTTTTTTAACTAAAATATACCCCAAGTAATCTCACAACAGAATGACAGAGAGCGGTTCTCGAATGACCGAACCTACCGTGGGGACGAGGGGTTTCCCTCTTCGGCCGAACCCCCAAAAAGGGACAATAAAAAGAAAAATTAACTTTTTCTTCCCAGACGATAAAAAAAAAACAATATTTGTTAACTCTTGCTCTCGTTACTACTGCAGAAATTGATGGTTAATGAGAGCGTACGCTGAAAGACCTAAGATTATACAATATAAGGTATCGTTCCTTAATTGATATTCATTTAGAATAATATTCTTCTGTCGATCGATAATAATATTCTTTTTCGGAAAGTTTTCATCGATTCTTGAAGAGTTGCTTTCGCTGAAATCAAAAAATGTTTTACTTTATTTTTCTCGCAAGTAGCTGGTTATAGTGTTTTTAGCTACATGCATGCTGCTTATCGGGAGCCTGGCCATTTATATATATAATTCTCATTTATATTATGATACTCTACTATTATAATATTATATATAGTATATAAAGGTTCTTTAAATAGGTTTATAATATGTGTGCTGTAGCCTTATAGTATAGGCTATCTAAATAAGTTTACAAATAATATTACTCATTTAACTAGAGTATGTTATATAATATAATGGACGAATGATATCACGGGTTTTTTATCATAGTATGTGAGGCTCTCCAGTGATTAAGTGACACCATTGTAGATCGAAACTCTTGATAGCTAGATGAACTGCGAATACACTCTTTGACAAATCATGTCGAAACATTTTAATGCAGTACTAAATAAGCTCAAATATGAAGTGCGATAAAAAAATAATAAATTACTGAGGGATCTGTGTATACTCGCGCACAGTCTCGGCGGTTCCCTTAAAATTTCGTCAGACACGAAACCCCAGTATTCTCTTATTCAATGCTAATGCCAAACACACCATACACTCGCAACACACACACACACACACCACACACACACACACACACACACACACACACACACACACACACACACACACACACACACACACAAAAACTCTATGATGCATACGATTTTAAAGGCGAAATGAATTTTTTTTGTGACCTGACCTAACCTAACCTAACCGTAACCTAACCTAGCCTAACCTAAAACCTATTCTACATAATTTGTTATTTTTTAATTTTCCCTTTTATAAATGTCTATTTTTAATATGTTTTGCTCCCAGGAAAGCTCAGTACGCTGATTGCCAGGGATAAGATGTTATTTTAACATAAATTATATGAAAAACTAATATTTAAAGAATGTAATAAATATCATTAAATATTTTTTTGTTTCCTGCATTAAAATATTCGCTGAATTCAAATGTATTCATTTTTATGTAGCTAATCGTAGTTTTCAAGATTACGTGTGTCACCGTATCTGGATGATTTAGCCAGTATATATTATATTAATATATTTCTATATATGTATATATATAGTATATTATTATAATAATATATATATATATAACTAGTATATGCTATATATTATATATATATATAGATAATATATATATATATAATGGTTCAAGAGCTTTTACTTTTGGTTGTGGCATAGTTGAAGTATACTATGAAAGATATTGACAATTTCTAGGTTGCTGCATGGGTTATGAATGAGCATATTGGGAAATTGCTCCTATATACCCTAGTTGACAGGGACACAGCCCAATAGAAAATATGGACTTCTTACTGTCTTTAAACTTTTAAAGTTTTTTTCTATCTATCTATCTACTATATCTATCTATCTATCTATCTATCTAATCTATTTATCTATCCTATGTCTATCTATTTTTCTTAATTTTCTTATCTTAATCTTTATCTCAATTTGATAAGATCGCTTTCGAATATCTATCGTATTCACAATAATTATCTTCTCTATCCACTGTGAACTACAGATATGATAAAGGAAGGATGCCTTTAACAAGGCTTGTAGAGTGACTAGAGTTTGGGAAATGAATAAAGATCCAGTGGGCTCAAGTCAATGGCTGAGGATCTACTAATGAGATAGTCACACGGATGTCATACTCATCGTAAAGAAGGGAGCAGGCACCTTTTGCAGAAGATATGTTTAGGAAATTAGAGGGGTATTATATGAACTATGTTTCAAAGATGGCCAGTAATAGGATTCTGAGTCTCTCTGCTGCAGAATCGGTTGTAATGACTACATGACTCCAGTTATGGGAGAGAAGGTTATAACGGAGAATATATATACTTTAGGCACATGACATTATATATATTATATATATATATATATAATATATATATATATATATATTAATATATAATATATATATTATATAGTATATAATATAATACATTGATATTTGTATAAAAGTATATGGTAACTATTAAAGATTTAGCAAAAAAATAATGTGTTATTTTATCAGTTTTATATTAAAACAGATAAGTTTTATTGATATATAAATAAAGAGGTGTTTCAATAATGAATGGTATATATTATATTTATAAATAATATATATTATTAGTGTATATATGTATATAAAATATTGAGCTAGCTCCATAACTTTATTATTAGGTAGTTATAGCGAATTATATAGTTAGTATAATAAGTAGTGATTTTATTACCTCTATAAATAAAGATAAAATATATACGTTTTCCTATTAACCAGTTTCTCAGTATTAATATTAATAATCGTATTAATATTAAGTGATATAAGTATATTTTTATATATGTATTTATTATATTAGTATATAGAGTTAGGTAATTATTCAATTAGTAATATGTGATATATATGTAATAAATATATATATATATATATATTATTGTATTATTTATATTGATTATTTATGATATATATATTATATATATTAGGCTAATATATATATTGTTTTATATATATACCGTATATAATATATATATAAGTTATTATAGATATAATATATAATAATGTAAATTTTTATTATTTTATATTTATTAGTATACTCATATTATATATATATATATATATATATTATTTATATATAGTTATAGTTATATATACTATAATTATATATATATACTATCTACATTATATATCTACAATATCTATATTTATATATACATGATATATCTATATATCTATATGATACATATACATATATATATCTATAATATCTATTATTTAACCTTCTTTAAATCAATTGTAGTGAGATTTTTTTTTATGATATTTTTGGTTCTTGGTGTAAAATATAATTCTTATTTATATTTTATTTTTTATATTTTATTTGGTTTATATTGTATCATTTTTATTTAGTTATAATTTTTATAAAATATTATAGTATTAATTTGATTAATCTATTTTATTTATATATATTCATATATAATATCACCAGTAAAGTAATTACTTCTACATATGAATTATTATATTTTTAGTATATTTAATTAACTTATTTATAATAATATATATTTTTCTAAAATAAATATATAGGTTATATAAGTTATATGCTAAATTTTCTGTCACAATATAATGTTTGTGTAATTACAATTGTGTAATATTTTGCACAAATTTTGATAGTAATTATAATTCAAAACACTTTTAACTAAAATTTTGCTCTTTTAAGGACAGAATCTTAGATTAGATGGAGCATAATTAATTGATATATATATTTTGGAGAACAAATACTTATATTTTAATGAGATAAATTAACAACCAATCATGAATGATGAATCTTTATATATATTTGTGGAATAATTACAACTTATAATATATAAAATAATAAAATACTAAATAATAGAATATGAGTTAATTTTATTATCCTTGATTTATTCCAGGATCAGTTGCTTCCGATATTTAAGCACAAGAAGTCGTGTTCGATTCTGCAAGTCTTCTTAAGAGAGAATAGTGCAATTACCAAAATAGTACTTGTGAAATTCAATAACTTGTGACTACTTTCTAATCATTTAGAAATCAAGAACTTGCCAAGCCTTTTATTAAAACTACAACAATTTGTTTTTGTAATCGTTGGCTATTCAGCACAAATACTTTCCCATGGCATCTCACTTTTCTCGTGACTACAAACCACGAATGAAGATCGCCATTGTTGGTCATAGCTATATCAAGAGAATGAAGAAGTGCTTTTTCACTGGAGCCATTGTTCAGAAGTTTTGCTACGGAGGGGCTCATGCAAGTTCCTTTCCAACTTCCGGCGAGTTCTCTGGACTTAAAAAATTTGATCCTGATCTCATTTTTCTGCAAATTGGGGGAAATGATATCAACAGAGACTCTAGCCCCGAAATAATACTACAAGACATTCTACACCTTGTCTCAAAGTGGAATGGACGGATCACTGTGCTCGTGGGAGAGATTGAACATAGGACAAAACCTAGAGGCATGTCCTTCAACCAATACAATAACCAGAGAAGGGAGCTCAACAACCTTCTTCACAATGAATTCGGAAAGGATTTCATCCGCTTCTCTTTCAAGATGGGGCACTATCTTTCATACGACGGAGTTCATCTAAATCCCGAAGGAAGCCGGCTCTTTTCAAGAGACATTTACTTTCATTTGAAGAGGAACTTACGTTATTAAATGAATTTTATGGAGACACTTAACTAAAATAAGTCCATTATTATTATTATTATTATTATTATTATTATTATTATTATTATTATTATTATTATTATTATTATTATTATTATTATTATTATTTTTTCAGTAATTGAGTCTTGATTGACCTCTAAATTTAGTAATAATAACAAAATCTAGTTTTACGTGCCAATATTATCATTAATTTTTAGTCTTACTATGTTGACAAGGTTTAAAATTGTGTTTTAATAATTGCTGCTATTTTAATTATATTAAATAAATATAATGGAAATTTACAAATATTAGTACAATATGTGTTAATATATATGTTATATAATATATATATATATATATTATATATATATATATATATATATATATATATATATATATATATATAGATATATATATAATATATATAATATATTATATATATATATTATATATATAATATAATATATATAAATATATATATATATATATATTAATGGGATTTAAGTTAATCATATTATTTTATTATTATATTTTTATTATTATTATATTATTATTATTATTATTATTTCTATTATTATTATTATTATTATTATTATTATTATTATTATTATTATTATTATTATTATTATTATTATTATTATTATTATTATTATTATTATTATTATTATTATTATTATTATTATTATTATTATTTATTATTATATATTATTATTAAGACGAACTGTTTTGTAGTCTCTTGTGGTTTATATTTGAATTATTTTTTTTTACTATTTTTATTAATATAAAATGTACAAAAAATGCTATATTATTATTATTATTATTATTATTATTATTATTATTATTATTATTATTATTATTATTATTATTATATCAGTAATTGTATACTGATTAAGAATAATTTGTTAAAAATAGTAATTGGTATGAATTATTATTATTATTATTATTATTATTATTATTATTATTATTATTATTATTATTATTATTATTATTATTATTATTATTATTATTATTATTATTATTATTATTATTATTATTATTTTGTATAATTATTATTGTTGTTGTTGTTGTTGTCGTTGTTGTTTATTAATGTAAATAAAAGTTATAAAATTACTAAATCTTTTTCTTACATTTGTTTATTTTACATTACTATTTTTTTATTTGTTTTTGATAGTGTCTAAATATTTAATAATGAATAATTTCGTTATAAAACTCTCTTTAAATAACAATAATAGAATTTGTGAGTTTAAAATTTTAAGGCTAGCATCTCACTTTCAATTTGCAGTTTCGTTTGGTCACTTGAGTCAAAATCACATGCAAGTTTATATGACAGCGAGAGAGAGTAAACACATTTGCAACTACAAATCTTACAAACTAAAGATTGTCTTTTTTGACACAATTTTATTGATTGCGTAACAATTTGCAAACTTTTATGCCTTAAATGTTTTAATACATTTGAACTCACTTGCAATTCCACAGTTTGGTGACAGTACTTATGTCTTTGAAAGCCATGTTTAAAATTAAAAATATAGTTTCATGTGTTGTCACATCTCGTCGGCTGATGATATAATTAAGTATGTTAAAAACCAGTTTATTTGTTTATTGGCGGATCAAACTTTTGCAGAACTGATATATTGTCTGTCAACACATATTTTAAGAGTGTGGAAGTAAGGTTGAATGCAGTATAATGAAATTTTTTATTATTATCATTTTTTATGACTATAGTCATGTAAAAAAGTTACTTAGAAGGTTTCAAGAAATCTTCGGAAGCAATTATTTGTCTATCTATTAATCTTGAAAAATATCAAAAATTCCAATTTCCACAAGATGGAAAAGTATTATGAAATAAAAATCTGAAGGTTTACAGTCCAATGTTATATATATATATATATATATATATATATATATATATATATATATATATATATATAAAGTGTGGGAGTATAAGTATATATATATTATATATATATATATATATATATATATATATATATATATATATATATATTATTCGATAGACAAAGTCCAGAGGACTACTAAATTCCACCGCACTTGTGGGAAATGCCACAGGCAAAGTCAATTTAAAACCTGATATGGCCCTATTCAAAGTTTTTAAAAGTGTACAAGTCAAATGAAATTGAAAAATAGATTAAGGTGGTGTGATACAGATATTACAAGTGAAATACATGTAAGATTGAGCATAATGGTCATATATGGGGTCAGAGACTTGGAGAGAGAAAGGATGAGCTCTTCTTATCAGAGGAGGGAGAATGTGTACAACTGTAGAATTGAGAAGAGGAGGAGTGTTCATTGTAATAGCGATAATATACGGAGAGGGAAAGGGGTACGTACAACAGTCTGACGTTAGTGAGAGAAGAAAAGTTGATAAGGCGAAAAGCAATAAATTCCATTTTCTCAAGGTGTGCTTTTTGAGTGGAACCATCCTACATCCCACAAAGGGGTGAATGCAACCCCTATAAAAAGGAAGCAGCTGGGGTGGCGTGAATAAATTTTGAAGGTGCATTAGAACACCCCCAAACTCATAGAAATTTTTACAAAAAGAGATATAGCGTGATCTTTCCACGAAAGAGAGAGAGAGAGAGAGAGAGAGAGAGAGAGAGAGAGAGAGAGAGAGAGAGAGAGAAAAAGAAGAGAGAGAAGAGAGAGAGAGAGAGGAGAGGAGGAGGAGAGAGAGAGAGAGAGAGAGAGAGAAGAGAGAGAGAGAGAAGGAGAGAGAGAGAGAGAGAGAGAGAAGAAAAGTTTTAGATAGAATTAAGTGTTCAAGCAGTCGAAAATATATTGAGGCATTGTAGTATTCATTTCACTTGACATTCATATACCATAGAACATTGGTCTCCAAAGTGGGGTACGTGTACCCCGGGGGGTGAGCAAAGTGATACTTGGGGGTACGCCAAGGAAGTAGGCTCACGATCACTTGCGAGTGTTATGGTCGTGTATCACGTGAGTATCAGGTTCTTTCATTGGTCGCTGTGTCTGTTTTATATTATATTATTTATTTATATTATATTATATTATATTATATTATATTATATTATATTATATTATATTATATTATATTATATTATATTATATTATATTATATTATATTATATAATATTATAATATATTATATATAATTCTATATCGGGTACAACTTATAATTATTTTCGACTTAGGGGTACGCAATCAGAAAAGTTTGGAGATCTCAGCTATAGAGTACAATATATTTGAAACTATTGGCACACACACACACAGTGAAAACAACTGGGCTAACTATTTTAATTTACCAAAGCTGAAACTATTTTATTAGAAAATTTAGGAAAGATTTTTTTCAGAGGAAAAATGGACATAACTAAGATGAATGTTTGAAAAAAAGGTTGGTAGATAGTTTCGATGGATTGTTAATATTTAGAGAAGTTTCTAAAGAAATTGTTGAAGCTATATGGGAGCTTGAGATGGATTAAGATATTGAACCTTTCTT
>JABUQX010003953.1:17500-20816 GCA_015478945.1 Trachelipus rathkii | reverse complement strand
TTGCCCAAAGAGGCAAATTACCAATCAAGCGATCATAAAAAATATGAAAAATGACAGAGTATTTTTGAAAACAGATTTTATCCCACATAGAAAATTAATTACGTGGATGTGTTGCAGATAGAATAAGACACTCTTGGAAAGCTGATCTTTCTCAGTATTATAATTGTAACAAATCTGAAGTAAAATATATTTTAATTGAACATCGCTTAAATGCCTATTTTAAAAGGGTTAATGAAAATTTTGAATAATACTCTCTTATTAGTTTATTTAAGTACATTTTTAAATGCACAGAAAGAAATAAGTGTGAAAGTAACCAACCTCTCAAGAGTTTCAATCGATTCCCTTTTACCTAAACTTAAAAAAGTAATGGCAAATATATAATAATTAATAATAACATCAAGGAAATGGAATATATATATATATATATATATATATATATATATATATATTATATATATAATATATATATATATATATATATATTATATATATATATATATATATATATATATTATAGGGATTTTGGAAAAATTCCATCTCACAAATAATTCCTCAAATTTATATGATATATATTATATTATATATATATATATATATATATATATATATATATATATTATATATATATATATAATATATATATATATATATATATATATATTATATATTGTTTTTTGTCTTCTTTACAGGACCGCCAGGGCTCACATAGTAGCGCCCACACTGGGTTTGAATAATTCAACTAATATAATATTATATATATAAATATATATATATATATATATATATATATATATATATATATATATATATATATATATATATATATATATATATATAATATATATATATATATATATAATATATATATATAATTTACCAAATAAAGCTAAATCTTTGTAAAATGTTATATAGAAAAATTAAAATTATTATTATTATTAAAAATAATTTCGTATAGAAAAATAACATTGAATATAATGAGATTCTAAAATTCATATTCTAACTGTAATCACAATCTATTCTGCCCTATAATAATAACTATCAAACATAGAATAATCAGTTAGAAAACAAATATATTTTTAGATTTCTAGACTCATGTAAAAAGGTTTATTTAATAATAATAATAATAATAATAATAATAATAATAATAATAATAATAATAATAATAATAATAATAATAATAATAATAATAATAATAATAATAATAATAATAATAATAATAATAAAAGTTCAATTACAAGTACAACCTTGAATATGACAAATGTTATGAATATATTAACCTAAGAGCATTGCAATGAAAAAAAAAAAAAAAAAAAAAAATAGATTCTGTGAAAAATATATATATATATATATATATATAATATATAAAATATATATATATATATATATATTTAATAATATATAATATATATATATAATATATATAATTATATATATTATATATTTATATAGATTATATATATATATATATATAATAATATATATATTATTATTAATAATAAAACTTATAATTAAATTTCTTATATTACCGACTTTTAACATTGCAGCAATTAATAATCTCTTAACTACGCCCTTACCATTGCATTCACTGACCTTTAATTACCATTGATAATAATAATAGTAGTGGTAGTAGTAATAATTATAAATTTTTTTTTAAAATTAAAGAATAAGCGGATAAACTTATATCTTAATTAAAAAAAGAAATATTTCTGAGTTAATATATATATATATATATATTATAATATATAATATAATATATATATATATATATATATATATATATATATAAATATATATATAATATATATATATATATTATATATTATATATATATATATATATATATATATATATATATATATATATATATAAAAAAAATAAAAATATATATTCTGTATATATATATATATATATATATATATATATATATATATATATATATATATATATAATATATAACAAAACAATATATATAAATATAATATATGTATATAAATATATAAATAGAATATATTATGTAATATATATATATATATATATATATATCTATATATATATATATATATATTATATTATATATATATTTATATATAGATTGTTCTACATATCTAATTCAATCTTTTTTTAAATATGTTCAGTCATCTATAATAATAATAATAATAATAATAATAATAATAATAATAATAATAATAATAATAATAATAATAATAATAATAATAATAATAATAATAATAAATTGAAATACTTTCTCGCTACCCCTTAATATTAACATTGACACAAAATTTGTTCCAATAAATACACTTCCTTTTAAAAATTTTCTTTGGAAAATTGATGAATTACATTAAGGCCCAGCTATAATAATAATAATAATAATAATAATAATAATAATAATAATAATAATAATAATAATAATAATAATAATAATAATAATAATAATAATAATAATAATAATAATAATAATAATGTGAGTTTCTGATAAAGCTTTCTTAGTAAGAACGAGAAAGACCCAAAATCCCGAGGAAAATGTTTACTATGTCGATGTAAAGGACAAGAGCACCGGTGATGTGTTCTTCTGCGGACAGTTCGTGTTTTCGACCACCTACTATTCTTTGAGTGTCGAATATCAGGTACTGAAAATAATAATAATAATAATAATAATAATAATAATAATAATAATAATAATTAAAATAATTTTTCTTAATTTGTTTCGGCTTCATGGCGTAATTATTAAGACAAAAATGTACTTGAATAACAATTTTTAACCTATCTTTTAACCATACACTTCCTTATTCTTAACGTCATCGTTATCTACTGCTTCCTAAACTCTAATCAATATTTTCTTGCAATCTTTTCGTCCTATACTCTCTGTATTACTATTATTATAACTATTGTTATTCCCACAGGATTAAACATTAAACTCCTAAATGACACTTTTCCTAGTAAAAAAAATTAATATTATTTTAAACAACTCTTACCATAGAGAAGAGAAGAACAATTCCACCAGAATAGACGAGATTCATTGTACTGCTTCTCATGAAAATTGCAATAAATCCAAAAATTAAGAGTATACACGATGCCACAAACAGATAAATTCCCCAACCAGTGAAATCAATCTACAAGAGAAACCGTATAAGTAATTTAAATATGCATCCATAAGAAATCATCTTTCTTATAAGAAAACAAAGATAAAAAAATTATCATCATCATCCACCTTCTTTCCCCAAGACTGGGGGTAAGATGCGTGACATGCACCGGAAACAGAAAAGTAGTAGAAGAATATGACAAGTAGAAAAGAAAGCCCAGCCTTACCACCCCCTTT
>JABUQX010003953.1:0-12500 GCA_015478945.1 Trachelipus rathkii | reverse complement strand
GCAGGGTCGTGTAAAGGAGGTGGTTTGAAAAGTAATGTAGATAAGAGCAAGGCTAGGTTGAGTGAGGACAGTCCTCGGTGTGAAGTTATGTTAGATGGTGGAGCAGCTGGAAAAAGTAAAGCGTTAAAATATTTAGGATAATGTTGGATGAAAAGGGAAGGGATGAATTGAGAGTTTCGTAGGAAAAGTTGTGAATAGTAGGAAGTTGATTGGTTGCAATTAAATCGTTGAGTGGATGTAAAGGGACTATAGTCTTGAGTGCGCTAGGGTCTTACATGAGGGTATGTTGTTACCGTGTTAATGTATAATAAATAGTGAGACTATGGCTGGAAATAGAGTATAGATTAAAAGTAAATGTGTTCAGATGGGCCATCTTTAGAGGCGTGTTAGGTGTGAGAAGAATTGATAAAATGAGGAATGAACATATTAGAGAGTTGTGTGGTGTGATGAAAGGGATGAGAGAATAAATGAAAGTACGAACAGATGGTTTGGTCATGTGGAAAGGATGGATGATAGTCGGTTGGTTAAGCAGACCTATAGTGGTGAGTGTGTTGGGAATTGACCGGCTGGGAGACTGAAGAAAAAGTGGATTGAGTTAGTAAAGGAATGCCTGGATGAGAGAAATGTGAATTTGGCAGAGGTGAGAAGAAAGGTGCATAATAGGAGTGAATGGCAGGGATTTGTGAGGGGGTATGGTTGTGGTCCACCTGGGTCAAGGGATGAACCCCACATTGACGAGATGAAATAGTGAGGGTCCATCGTGGCCCTGTGAAGCTCTAGGGTGGATTTTCTGACTGCGACGAGTTCTCACTAATAGGTATAAAGGGGGTGGTAAGGCTGGGCTTTCTTTTCGACTTGTGCCATATTCTTCTACTACTTTTGTTTCCGGTGCACGTCACGTACCTTACCAAGAGTCTTGGGGGAAAGAAGGTGGGTGATGATATATAACAATTGGATCAGTTTAAACTACAATGTCCAATGAATTGAAAGTAAGTAACTTTCTGCTCAATGAGTGCCAAAAATTCTGTGCCAAGATTAGCTAGTGGCAAGGGTTGAATGTTATATGGAATTATTAAAAATGAAAGATCCTGCAGTATATCTACAAAGAATTATAATTGAAGAAGTGGATTTACCTGTACAATCCTTTAGTTAAACAACAACAATCAAAGCAATGACTACCAAGAGGTGGAAGTGGTCCAATAATGGCCAAACCGGAACTATTGGGAGAAAAGGTAATGGAAACAGTACTATAGAATACTCAAGGTAGCTACCTTTTGCTTCTTGACCATTTGAAATATTCTGACCCAATTTTATGTTAATAAGCAAAAGTTTTAGCAAAGAAATTCCCAAAGATGTTTCACTAGAAAGCAAGGTTGGCAATAGAGTTGTAAAAATAACCATTTAATTTTTTTTCAAGGTGGAGAGACCTTATTCCTACTTTTAATCATTTCTTCCCCCAAATCAAAATATAATTGGTTAAATGGCTACATAGTTTAGGAAATCATAAATATTAATGATATATATATATATATATATATATATATAATATATAATATATATATATAATATATAATATATAATATATATATATAATATATATACTTATATATATATAATATTACCGGTAATATATATATAATATTTATATATATACTATATATATATTATATATATATATATATATATATATAGTATATTATATATATTATATATATATATATATATATATATATATATATATAATATATATATAATTATAATATATATATCATATATATAGTTTATTAACATTATTATTATTATTATATTATTATTATTATATTTTATTATTATTATTATTGATTTATTAATATTGAATAAATGCTTTAAATCTTCTACTATTATTTTTATCATTAATCATCCTCCTCCTCAATATTCACCAAGATTGGGGAGTGATGTGGTAGCATACACCAGAAACGAAAAAAGTAATAAGAACACTACCCAAGTTGAAAAGAAAGCCCCTTCCTTTTACTAGTCCCTTTATACCCACACGTGATACCTCGTCGCGTGCAGAAAAAATCCACCCTAGGTTTCACGGCTGTGATGGACCCTCACTGTGGTATCTTCTTTGGTGTGGTTCATCCCCAGGGCAAAGCCCACAACCATACCCCCTCACAAAACCCTGCCATTTCACTCCTGTTATGCACCTATTTTCTCGCCTCTGCAAAAACTCACAGTCCTCTTTCACTTCAGGCATTCCTTTTACTGACTCAAATTCACTTTTTCTTTATGTCTCCCAGGCAGTTGATTCCCAACACATTCAGCCACTATGGATCCTTGCTTAACCAACCGACTACCAATCATCCTTTCCATATGACAAACATCTCTTTTCAATGTACTCTAGTTTATTCTCTTATTTACGCCTTTCGTTACTCCACTACAACTGCTTAATTAATACACACTTCATTTTATCAATTCATCTAAACCTAACACTCCCCTAAGATTATCCATCTGAACACTTTGTACCTTTATTCTATACCTCTTATTCACACCATAGTTTCTCTACTAAACATATTAACACCGGTAACAACATACTGTACTCCCGTTGCAAAACCCTAGTGCAACTTAAAGACTTAGTACCCTTTCATCTACCAAGGGATTTAATAAACCAGCACCTCCTACCAATCACAAGTTTTCCTACTACTTCTTCATCAATTCTGACTCCCTTTTTATCCAAACATATATCCTACGGCTTCAAACTTAAGATACTTGTTCTTGTAGCTCACCATTTAACATGATTTCACACTGCAGACTCTTCTTACTCCTCTACCATAACCTTACTCTTATCTACATTTCCTTTCAAACCCCTCCTTTTACACACCCTGCCAAATCCTTCTACTAATCCTCTCAAACTTTCTTCAGATTCACCACACAAAACCAAATCATCTCATACAATAAGCAGGGCACCCTCCTACTCCCTTCCATTTTCTTTTTTTTTTTTTTTAACACCTAATAACTTTCTCACCTTCACTCTTTAAATTCTTTAATAACCTCATCCATATACAAATTAAATAATCAGGGACACATAACACATCCCTTCTTCACTCTGCTATTAATATTAAACTAATCACTTTTGACTTCATTTATTCTTAAGTACACATGCTACACTATCATCATACATATATACATACTTTTGATTCCATTCAGAAGCCTACCACCAACACCATATATCACTAACACCTGCCACAATGCTTCCATATTAATCCTGTCATACGCCTGTTGCAAATCCATAAAACTTTAATACAATTTATTTTTCTGCTCTCTCCCAATTTTTGAATCATTTGTTTCAATTTGTTTGAAATTTATTTCTATTATAAGAAGGAAAATATTTTTGTAAGGAGTTGCAAATCATAATTTTATGCTGACTTCAACAATGTTTAATGCAAAATAATAATAATAATAATAATAACTAAATAAAAACAATTAAAAACACTTGCATTTCCATCTGTACTGATTGGTATAGCATAAGGAATAGGTTGAGGTGGGCCTCCATATACAGGTTGAGCTGGACCTCCATAACCTACAGGATACCCAGGCTGAATTGGGTAGGTTGGGTGTGTGGGATAACTTGGCTGAACTGTTGATGGCAACTGCCAACCAACATCCTGATCTTTTTTATTTGAATGAGATAATGACATTTCTAAATAATAATTGAATTGTATAAAATATTAAATAGAAATTTGAACCTTTTTTTTCTGAAAGTAATATAAAAGTTTATTGATAAATAAGGTCCTAAATAATGATTATATATTATTATTATATAATATATTATATATATATTTATATATATATATATATTATATATCTATATATTATTATATACTATATATAATTAATATTATATATATATAATATTACTATATATATATATATATATATATATTATAGTATATATATATATATATTAATATAATATATATATATTATATTCGTTCACTTATACAATCGGTCTTGCTATACTGCAGTTGGTAAAAAGATAATGAGGAAAAATTAAAATTACAAAAATAAAATTAAAATTCTTTAATACATAGCTACATATGTTAAAAAGATAATAGAAATTAAAGTTAAAATTTGCAAAAAATAAAACTAAATTATTTTTTTAAATATACAAATCTTTTTTTTTCAATTTTAAGATAGTGCCACTTAAAATTCACAATTCATAAATATCTACTAGATTTAACTAAGCAATAAAATATGTTTATATTAGGGATGTACCTTACATTATATCTGAAAATTGATTCAATTATTATTAGGGATAAATAAAATACTGCTGCTATTTTATTCACCTTATACAAAGATAAAAATTTTAATATTAATGATTTTTAAGGGGGGGTTTAAAGTTATACGCGGTATCGCCTATAACGCAAGGGGGTTCACGCGAAACATATCATATTATATATATTATATATATATATATATTATATATATATATATATATATATTATAATATATATATATAATATATACTATATATATATATATATTATATTTTTCTCTGGCCTCCCCCCACCAAACTCCCAAAAAAAAGATTACCACATACACTAACTACAAAAAGCTAACTGGACAGAATTTACTAACCATATGGAATCCCATATAAATCCTACACCAATACATGACATAACATCTCTACACACCTCCATCATTCATTTAAACAATACTATTATTAAATCATCCAACCTCTAAATACCTAAGGGTCACAGAAAATCCGACACCCAAACTATCCCCACAAATCAGTCAACTTATTAAACAAAACTCCCTCTGAAAAACTCCGACCATGCACACACATTAACCACAAAACAAATAACTAACCTAAACACTCAGATCTCCAATCTCATAACCACCAACACCACTAACAAGTTTACAGAATACCTACAATACAACATCTCACATATAGATAATAAGAAAACCTGGCAGGTTATCAAAAAACTAAACAATTTGCAAAACAACCCCCCTCCCTCACACGAATCCCCATCCTTGCCCGACAACTCCCTCCCTTCCTCAAAACAACAAGCAGACAGCCTCGCAAAACACTATGCTAATATCACCCGTAAACCAACCCACCCCAATAATAGCGTTACAAAAAAAACAACTCAAAAAACTTCCCTCAGTCACAACCTCCACCTCCTTTTACAACCAACATGCTATCAGTGACAATCAAAACCCTTAAAAAACTCGACGCAACAGGTCCAGACTCAATCTTTAACTTCCACCTGAAACACTAGGAGAAAAAGCAATTCTCATCAGAAATATTAACAAACTCCTGGAAACTCAATTATATACCCCCAATCTGGAAACAAGCATTCATTCTCCCAAAACTTAAACCCAAAAAAGACCCCAACTCTCCCTCCTCCTAACGCCCAATCTCTCTCCTCTCCACCATCAGCAAACTGCTGGAGAAACTTAATATTAAACAAAATATCACCACACATCCCTCCCAGAATTCCAACACAGATTTAAAGGCAATCATTCCACAACAACAGCCCTCACCTCCTCACCCCAACACATTTATTAATGCTCTCAACCAATCCATCACACAGTCCTCATACTCATAGCCTCAACATAAACAAAAACCTTCGACACTGTCCCCACATACATTCTAATACAAAAAATCTTCAATCCCCCTAGAAACTATGACCAAAAAGTGGCTCTTAAACTTCCTCACCAATCGATGCGCCAAAGTCCTCCATAAAACACCCTCTCACACTCCATTAAAATACAAAACGGCGTACCACAGGGTGGCATTCTCTCTCCATTCCTCTTCATTCTTTTCACAGCAGATATGCCCACCCCTACCAACCAATTCACCAAACTAATTACTTACGCAGACGACATCAGTCTCATTTCCCAACATCCACTCGTAAATACAGCCATCCAACACACCCATGGTTAAAATGTTACTATTTACAATTTGGTTACTCACAATAGAATGACGCCTCCCCTCAATCTTCATCACCTTTCCTAAACCACAGACCGCACCAATCCACATTCCACCAAATAGTCTTCCTGAACAACAACCTCCCTAAACAAAACCCCAAAATTATTAGGACTCACTTACGATAAACTCATATGACTTTCTCCCCCCCACATCAACCCAAATTACTTCCTCAACCAAACGATTTTAAACACCCTACCGAACCCTCTCCCCAACACAAACTTCAGCGACAGAAAACACACCCTTACCACAATCTATAAAACAACTCCTCATAACAAATATAAAACTATGCCTGAAATCAGGTCTTTATTTCCACTTCAACAATCTATACTACAAACAAAATTACAAAATACACAAAACACTGCCCTTAGAATAATTACTAGATTACTAAACAACCCCCATCAGCATTTTACATGACGAGAATATCACTTCCCATCCCTACCACTTTGAAGAATGGTAGGGACACAATTTTTCCCGCAAAAAACACTCAATCCAACCCATCCATGCCAACCAAATACTCTCCCAACCCCCCTCCCTCCTCACCAGCCAAACTTAATATATAATGACATCTACAACATCCCCCATCCACCCCACAAGGTCTTGGCTCACTCAATCCAACACAAATAACTACACATATCTACCAAAACGCCCCCAATAACAATCTTTATTTTATACTAACACACCCATCCCCAAACATTCCCCTATAGAGAATCACTGTCCAGAAGTAGACCAAATTAACTCGGCCCAGAGCAGATTAGTCACACCCAAATCTTTTTGCAATATAAATTCAGATTCAAACTTGACAACGTTGCTTACCCATCTGCACTAAATGTCGTTATACTCCCAGACACAATTGGCAGCACCTCCTTCTTGGAGTTAGCCCCACCCTTGACGGCCCCTGTACCGCCTTCGCTATATCTTCTCTTCTCGACCTTTGGAACCGCCCAAGAGCGGTGGCTGGCTTTTCTAGAGGCTGTGTGCCCCTCCAATAAGGTGGGCCAGGGCAGAAATGTATATATGTTATATAATCATAAAATACCAAAATGTCAACAAACTAAATTACTCACTCAGAAAAACATTACCCGACTATAAAAAAAAGCAGACTGGACACAATTCACCTACTATATAGAAAACAACATACATCCCTAAATATCACTAACACATGAACACTCAAACAAAGCAATACAAAATTTCACTTCTCTTATTCAAAAAGCAGCTAATAACGTTTGATTACGATACAATAAAAAAAAAATGACCCAACCCTATCTGAAACAGAACTAATCAAACAATGTAACCGCTCAGAAAAATAACACCCACATCACTCCAAACGAACAACACAGATTAACACCCTAAATACCCAAATTATGCACCTTCTTCATTCTTCATTGCACATTCCTCAAAAACTTCCAACACACGAATAACACCAGAATGTAGAAAACAATAAAATTACATTAAAAAAAACTCAACCAACTAACAAAACACACACTTCTTACACCATGAAACCCCACACATTCAAATACTCTCGCAAGCTCACTTCACAAAGAGAGTTCAAAAACCCACACCACCCTCAAAAACAGGTGAAAATAACAAAACCCTCAAAAATAAAACTCAACCATGACTCAACAATAGAAATAACCACAACTGACCTAGAAAAACATAAACACTCAAAAATTCCCTGTCCACTGGCCCAGACAAACATCTCAAACACAAACACCTCAAACAAGTGGACAACACAGCTTACACAATTAGATAATATTATAACAGCTCTATCGGCCTTAAACTTTCATTTCCCCAATCTGAAAAAAGCTATCATTAATACACAAATTAAAACCAGGTAAAGACCCCTCTGACCCTTCATCATATCGCCCCACTTCTCTTTATTATCAACACTATGCAAACTACTAGAAAAATTTATACAAACAAAACTCACAAACATTATCAAACAAATTCCAAACATGGTTTCAAACAAAACTACTCTACCACCAGCACTCACAAACATTATACAACCCACAATCAATGGGCTAACTCAACTCAAAACCAACTCATAAAACAATAATCATAGCAATCAACACAGTACCCAAACATAACTTGATCCACAAAATAACAAAATCTAACATCCCCAACTTTAAAGAAATGGATTTCAAACTTTCTATCAGGAAGAAACAGCACAAATACAACAAACAAACAAAATCCGAAACAGTAACATCAACAACAGGAGTACCACCATGGCCACAATACTATCCCCCACACTATTCAACCTTTTACGGCTGCATTCAACACAACACAAAACAGATCATACAAATCACAAACAATGCAGAGACTCACCATGCCTATACACACAGAGCCTAAACACAGCCACAAATGACAGCAATACATCAACCAACTCCAAACATGGCTAGCAGAAAAAAATGTCTGCCTCACCAAACAAACCTTCAATTACATTAATCACCACTGACCGCCAACTTGGAGAGAGACCCACTAGTCTACATTAACAACAATGCTATATCCTTTAATAAAACTTCCAAAATACTTGGAGTAACACGAAACGCATCTCACTTTCACAAAACATACAGACAACATAACTTCATCAGGGTAAAACTCCAGTATTTAATCTAAGTATTTTCTAAAAATTTTTTTAAATTCGAAAAAATTTCTAAGTTCAGAAAAGTTAAGTTAGGTGTTTTAAGAAAATTGTTTAGTGGCAAGCTTCTGGCATAATTCCGCCAGAAGCTTGCCACTAAAAATTTTCTAAACTTAGAAATTTTTTTGAACTTAGAAAAATTTTTCAGAAAATACTTAGATCAAATACTGAAGTTTTACCCTTCATCTGCAAAGAAAGAAATTGAATATATTAAGAACCATCACAGACACAGACTTCACAAACAATAAAAAAACATCCACTACCATATATAAACAATAAATTCGCCTGACTCTAAATTACGCTTCTCCAACCTAGCATCCACTACTGACTAAAAATAAAGAAATTCCAAATGGCACAAAACAAAGCTCTAAGAATCATAACAGGATGTACAACATCACCTACACAAAGAAACAAATTCTACCCATAGACACACCTGGACATGATAGGCACACAATTCTTTTCCAAAGCCTGAATGGCCCAACACCCATACCACAATACACTCTCTAACCCCACCCACCACAGACTCAAACCAGCTTCATCTTCACCAGCTCTATATTATAAAGAAATTCTGAACAACATTCCACCTCAACCAAACAACACAATATACACCAAACATATCCATACTACACTAACAGAAAACCACTTAAGACCCAGACCACCAAACAATATTTTAAACGAACACCCACCAGAATTCAACTCGCTACCAAGAACCTGTCAGTCATCCTTGGCAAAGCTAAGATGCAGCAACCATCCTAAATTACAATACTACAAACACAGATTCAAACCATTACAAACATGTCAAAACTGTAACCAGGTTTCGGAGGACACATCCCACTTCTTTCTCTCCTGTTCAACTAACTCTCAACAAGAGCAACATGGAACATAACATCCCTGGAAGATCTCTAGAGGAGACCGGTTGCATTGGCAGCAACGACAGGGTACCTGAACGCTAAGTGACCTCTCTGCCATGATGGGGAGATCATGGGTAGAAGTAAAAAAAAAAAAAGTACTATATATATATATATATATAATATATAAAATAAATAATATAATATTTATATTTATAATATAATTATATATATATTATATATATATAATTATAGTTATATATTATATATAACTTCTATTCAGGACTGACAAAAAACTTTGTTTTAAAAAATTAGTCCAGTGAATTTTATTGAGCTTTTTTTTTTTTTTTTAAAGTATAAATTTTGAGATCCATTACAACTTTAAAAATATTTATGTAAATTGCTTTTATACTGTATTTTTGAGTATTTATACACTCAATGTAAATGTTTTTATAGTAATAGTTGAGTTCAACAGATCCTGATGAAATATCAATATTTTTTTCAAATCAGCTCTTTTTTATGTCTTTCGGCCCCATGTAAATGTACAGTAATTATCGAGTTCAACAGATTCTAAAAAATCTATATTTTTTTAAAAATCAATTGATGTTCTGATATTCCTAGAAGCAACATTGCCAAATGTTATCAATAAAAAATTAAATTTTACGTTAAAAAAATCAGTAAGGTTATAATGAGTTTGGTTAAGTTGACACAGATTTACTGTGTATAATTAACAAAATGATAATAGTAGCGTAGAAGGGCTTCACCACCGATTTTTATAAAAATCACAGGATATAGCTACTCTAAAAAAAGTAATGAAGAATAAAAAAACAAAAATGTCTGATGTCTTTATTAAAACAAGTTACAGCCTCTTAAAGTTATTTAAACTCTCAAAGACTTTTCATTTTTGATCCTTCCAGGTTAGGTCTCATTTTAGTCCCTTTAGTTGCAGGTTATGATATCTTTTGTTAAGTAGGCCTATACAGAGTAAATCTGTGTATACTTAACAAATCTTATAACCTGAACTAGGATGGCCCTAAACTAAGCACCAGGCATGTTAATTTTTTTTAATAAGCGCATATGGGAAAATTTTAAACTTTGAGAGGCTCTACCTTTTTTCCTAAAAACTTAAATCAGTTTCATTTTTTTTTTTTTTTTCATTATTATCATTATTTTTTATAAGAAAATCTTATGGGAAAATTCAAACTTTGAGAGGCTATAACTTTTTTCCTAAAGACATCAGTCATTTTTCATTTTTTTTAATCTTCATTATTTTTTTTAGAGTAGCCTATATATACGGTATATATCCTGTGAGATTTATAAAAATCAAGAGGTAACTTCGTCTCCCGGACTCTCCTCTAATGCCATTTTTGGAAAAAAAAAAAAAAAAAAAAAAAAAAAAAATTTTTTTTTTTTTTTGTAAATTCACGGCCTATAGTCGGGCATAAGCACACAAAAAAAATAATAATGTCATTCTAATAATAAAAGTTTTATTAAAAGTTGAATAACACCGAGTCAGCCCGACCGTGGAGGGGTTGAGCGGCGGAACCACCTTGAGGGGTGACTCGGACCATCTGTTTAAATTCGTCTTTTACGTATAATTTCAATTTTATTTATTTTAATTTTTACTTGAATATATAATTATTTATCATATTAAAATTCTAATAAGTAATAAAAATGTCAATTATAATACATAAATAAGAATAAAAATAAGGTGGGTCCGATTCATCCCTCTCCGCCCAAAAATTTTGAAACTTTTTGAACTTGTTTTTTTTTTAAATTTCCATTTTTTTTAAAAAACATTCCTATACTCAATATAAGTAACTTTTTATTACATTTAATTAATTATACGTAATAAAATGTCAATAACAAATACGGTAAAATACGAAAAACCAATGTGGTCCGAGCCACCCCTCATCAATTTTTACGCTGGGGTGAATCGGACAAGTTAGGCCCTGTGATTTTGCCACTAAACTGCTTGGAACAAAAATTTACTTTGCAGTTTAAAGATTTAACATACTCGAGTGTATCACACTGAAAAAATAATTAAAATCGATCCAGCAATTTTTCATTTATAACGAAGTTAAAAAAAACTCACAATTTTTCAAAAGTGAAATTCTATTGAAGGACATTTTGTACCCTAATTTCTAACATTTTTTAAAAATATAAAAACTTTCTAGAATTTAAAATATGATCTAAATAAGAAACTTGTAGTACTTACCGCTTGGCTATAAATGAAGCAAAAATTTTTATTTTTTTTTTTATTATTTTTTATTTTATTTAGAGTGGACCGAATCACCCCTCCTAAAGAGGCGGACCTGGTCACCCCGACCGACGCTATATATACGGTATATATCCTGTGAGATTTATAAAAATCAAGAGGTGAAGCCCTTTTGCGCTACTATTACTAACAAAACTTATCATAACCTAAACATAATGGGCCCTAAATCAAATTTAAACCAAAATTTTTTGGTAGATTTATTATATCTATAAATGAGAGAGGTTTGGTACTTTTTATTTTTTGGTACTGGTAAATTTAGTAATCTTTTATGAACATTTTCAGAATTGCGTATAGGAATATCAAAACATTCATTGATTTTAAAAAAATAATTTTTTTTTAAAAAATCTATTAAACTCTACTATGACCTTTTTTTTTCCCCCCCTTACAGCTACTCAGTTCTACTGAGTGTCTATTAGTAAAGATAATAAAAACAAAAAAATAAAATAAAACATTTTATTTAGTGATTTTTCTAAACTGTTATTAATTATATAACCACCACTTATTTTGAATGGCAAGATTAAATTAAATTAGGTTAATTATAGCCCTAGGCTGGTTTCATAGCCTTAGACCTAAGCTAAGTTTAAGCTTATTTAAGGTTTTAGCTTAATTTGAGATAGGTCTATTTATTATTTGAATTTTTTTTTAGACAATTCTTATTTAATTTCGGTTAATAGCATTTAAGTTAGGTCTTCTAAATTTTTATAGTACCTTAAAAGTTAGTAAACTATTAATAATTTGATTTCTAAGGTTTCTTTTGATTTC
>JABUQX010003952.1:2500-15931 GCA_015478945.1 Trachelipus rathkii | reverse complement strand
AAATGCGGATCGAATTTTGTTTGTGTGGCGAATATGAAGAGATGAAGAGAGTCTGAGAGGAATGGTAGAGAGATTTTGGCAGGGTAGTGTAATAGTTCGTAGGGTTTTGTAGTAAACGAGATAAGAGTAATTATGGTTGTAAGTGAGGACAGTCCTCTGTGTGAATTATGTTAATGAGTGAGCAGCTTGGTTTAATATGTTATTAATTAGGAATATGCCCTTGTAATTTTCACAAATGACATGCAGAGTGTTAGTAGCGAAAGTTGTAACTGGCAGGAAGGTCGGCTGGGTTGCAATTAAATCGCTTGGTGGATGTAAGGGACTAAGTCTGTGAGTGCGCTAGGGTTATATGAGATTATGTTGTTATCTTGTGTTAATGTATAGTAGTAGATAGCAGACAGTGATGGTAAGAGGTATAGACTTAAAGTTCAATGTGTTCAGATGGACCATCTTAGGGGCGTTTTAGGTGGTGAAAGGAATTGATTACTATAATGAGGAAATCTAACGTATTAGAGGAGTATCGTCGGGTTGTGAAGAAAAAAACAAAAAAAGGGAATTATGATAGAGAATAAATGAAAGTATCTTGAGATGGTGGTTGTTTTCTACGTGGAAAGGTATTGAATGACATTCGGTTGGTGTGAAGTGGATGAATATTTATGTGATATGGTTTCGTTGTATGTAATTTTTATTGTTTCAAACCGAGTATCGGTCCTGGGATAACCGATCCTGTAAGAAAAAGTGGGGTTACTTGTGAAGTCAGTTAAAAAGTGTATTGTTCTGTAGTGTAGTTGATATTAATGTGGGTTTGGTTCATGTAAAGTTTATTCTCTTCGAGAATAGAAGTGTGTAAGTCATTTTTAAATATTTTATGTTGTTAGATTTAGTAATTTATTGAAATAAATGTGATTTTTAAGTTTCTTTTTGTGTATTGGGTTGTGTAGGCTCGTACGTCAAAGAGGGGTTTTTTTGACACTCTCTCATCGCACTTCTAAGAACAATCACCTTGTTTTTAAGTATTTATCTCCTACTATGTTGAAGTTGTTCAAGGCGCTTCGCTGTTTTACAGTTGGTTATTTCTCAATACTGAGATGGTTTTATTATGGTAGAGGAGTTGTGTATTAGATTGTATCATATTCTATTATACATTTAATAAATTATATATATTAATTATTGTTAGATATATTTATTGAGCTAGATGATTTTATTAAGAATTTTTCTCCTATTTCTGTGTCTTTGTGTTGGATACTCGTTGCAGACTGCTCGAAAAAAAGCGTAGAAATTCGGATGAGAGTAATTTTCATTAGAGAGAGAAAGAGATAACTGTAAATGTATGAAGGGAAGGAAAGAGTCAAAATTTTTGTAGATGATGTGATGGATTGTGTAGTGATAGAGATTTATTTCAGTGCTCTCGAATAGAAAAAACTGAACGAAAAAAAACATTTTATAAAAATAATAGAGTGTAGTTTTTCAGGCCAAATCTAAAGTCGATACGTCGATTTTGTCTATATACACTATCATTAATTTCCTATGTCACTTAATAATGATGTTGTAAGTCTCCTACAAGGGAAAATTTTGACGTCAAAAGTTTTGGACAAAAAATCTTACTTAAAAACTGACATTTACTACTTTTGAATCACTTCCTTTTGTTATTTTTCAACAATAAGATATAAGTTTTTCAGCATGTTCATAATTAATTTTCATATAAAGAGATTTTGATAATTAAATAATAATATATAATTATATAAAAACATAATAAATTTATTAAATAAATAATAATAAACTAATAGAAGTAATAATAATAATAATAATACATTAGAGAATGGTAATGATTTTAATTATAAGTTAATCATTTTCTTTCTTCATTTCCCACTAGAGTAGGGAAGCATGAGAAAAGTTACATGTAAGAGAGATAAATGGATATTTAAGACTTAGAAGAGCATGTACGTATAGGCTAAAAGAAGCAATAGACCTGTCTCACCGCTCCCCACCTTTAAACTATGTGTTCCCCTATAAGTGTGTGACTTAATCTCTGTTAATCTCTTTGTAGCCCAGTTATTCGGCTTAAACGGATATGTTAGGTTCTTCATTGTACGTTTACTCCGATTTTTGCGCTTTCAGGTCGTATACCTATGTTAGCGTTCATTAGAGTGGAAAACTTTCGTTACGCTTAGCACATAATGACGACTAACGGTTAGTATCTCCGTCAGCATGTATAAAAGAATCATACTTGATAGTTTTTATTCGTTCACGATTGCTTAATATCCAAAAACTGGACCTCTAGTATCTCCTCCACAAATAGTGAGCTATGGTTTGTGAACTCAATATTCTAGCACTTGGTACTCAGGATTATATAACACAATATAGATCCTCAATAGATCCAAACACAAAACCATAGCACCATAGACTCCGTATTATGCATCTGTTGCTCTCGCCTCTGACAAACTCAGTGGCACTTCTCTCGTCCTACATGGTGAATTGTGCAATTGACTGAGCTCGAATCCATTTATCTCCTTATTACTGACATGTTCTAGCTAGGATATTTGTATCGTCACAGAAACACTATCGAACTATTCAAATTCTCTCTCATGAATCACAAAAATCGTTGAACCTCTAACTCTCAATGTCATCTAATATGCACTTCTCACAATTGCACAGAGGAGGTGTGGAATCTACACTTTATAGAGTGAGCAATCCCTCGTTGTGTTTGATTTACTGTATTTACTAGCACTTTTTTCTTCCACCACACTTAAATGATTCGCCATTTCCGTGCGATAATATAATTTTAGATTTAAATGATTCACATTAATAACTACTCACATAAAGTGAGTATAGATAATATCCTGAACATACTATTTTTATAGCTCTAGATGTCTATAACATTTCTTTGCAAAAATTCACTTCATAGAACCCGTAATTGCCTCTTTATCATCGTATATAAAGGTCGTAAAACTCATATACTTGTTTACTTAAAATCTACGATCGGAACTATAAATCCTCCTATATATACGCATTGGTATAACGACAACACTTCACTCTACAATAATTCATAGTGCACAAATACTCCACTTCCATTCTGAATACTTTCACAGTACACTATAAATTATTCAATACATAGACGTGACTCTCCATTTTTCAAAGCACCGAGTCACTCATGTCCTCACTCTGTCACTCTCTCGCTGCCACCAATACATCAATCTGTATTCTCTTCTTTAGACTTCTCTCACATCTATATCTACATTCATCTCAATACACTACACTCTCTCTCTATTCCATCTCCTCTTTCTTCCCTTATTATCTCACTTCATGTCTGCCTCATTCTATTCTTCGTTAAGTTTCCTTTGTGCTTCTGCTCTCCACCTATCTTCCGTCACATCCACATTTTCCATACGTCACATATGTATTAATCTCACAATGCAGACACATCCCTTTCACGTCTATAAATTTTCCCTTGTGTGACATGTCAGTTAATCTCGATCTGTCGTGCCATCTCACTCTCCTCGCCCTCTGCACGGAGACGTCTCCGCTACTTCTCTATTGTCCATCTCCTTCCTAATGCGATCCTCCTCTCACGAAAATCTTGTTCATCTTACCTACTTTCATTTTCTCTGAAGTATTGTGTCAATTTTCTAGAGTCGTCCGTCTATCTCGCCTCCCCCTTATATAAATGCAGTGAACCAACGCCTAACTCGTTGTGCCATCATCATATGGCATTTTGATGAACATTCAACCACGCTGTTTTTATAATTACTTGTAATCCGGTGCACTCTTCCTCTGTCAACATATCACTAGTTGACATATTTTATCTCTACTTGTATACCCACACATACTTAATTTGCCATTTCAATAACACATAGCGACCTATTTCTACTTTAACGATCTCATAGATTTGTTATTTCATCACACACATAACGTTTATAATATTTAGGGCTGGAATAACTCTATTGTTCATAAAAGTTTTCTTAATCACTACGTATTTATTTCACATTCATATAGTTATCTATTCTTAAGGTTCTCAATTAAATTTGTTCATATATGGCGAACACTGAAAAACATCGCTACATCTATGTAGAGAGATATGGATAGTACACACTCAATAAATAAATATAACATACAACTGATCATACAATGAGTGGGAGGGAATCTTTATCTATATCTCCTTTCAAATAAAATAATAATTTAGGTGAATGACTTGATACCAGAAGATTTACAAGAAGCCGCGTATAGCCGTATACTCTCTTTTTTTACGGTCGTTTTCTACGTACAGAAACGCGATACGAGTAAGCTCTAGCGCTTAAGTTTATAAATACACGTAATAAGATAGAACATTTGTGTACTGCTAGGCAACTTCAAGGCATTGCATTCGGTGTCTAATCAATACTTATCATTTTTTCATAATTGGTTTATCTTAGGTAATTTTATTAACTAAATTCAAAGTTAATAACTATAATAAATAATACTTGCAAATTATAATATTAATAACTTTTTTATGTTTGTAATTCTATTTAAAAAAATATTCCAGTGTCCAGTTTTCCAGTAAGTATAACAAAGTTAGCTATTAACTTTTACTCTTGTGCTATGATATCACAGATATTAACTAGAAGATCGTTTTAACTAATGCTACAATATAAAAGAATTAAAATAATGAAAAGATAAGATACTAAATTTATTAATCTGTCAAAAGATATTAAAATAATATAATAATTCGCTACTTAGCTCAAACATATTATATAGTAAATACGTCTCTTCAAATAGACTTATAATCTAAATACTCAAGACATTCAAAAATTTTCAGCATAATATTGTGATGCACAGCGAGAAAAACATTCACACTCTTCAACTATAATTGTGCAAGACATGCAGAGTATTTCTCTCTTTTTATGTTGTGTGTAATTTCTGATAACTAATCCACCACTCTACGTCACTCTCGAACCTCAGTAATAAGTAGGTGGATGTGGTAAACTTATTCATGCAACACTGACATAGAAGCTCTGATAGTATAAGTGAAATCAAATTCTTGAAGAACCCGCCTATCTTTTCATGCGAACTCAAAGGCTTCTCTCAAATATAAGGCACGATCTCATCGCTCTCTTTGGTGGGAGGCGCTCAGTCCTCCCTCTCTCTCACACTCTTTGCTAGGAAGCTTGAATACTTCTCTCTATGAGATACTGAAACGGGACTGTCTCCTTCTCTCACAGACCTTTTATAACTATGTGGTCTCGTGTGTGTGTGTGAACAGATCATGCAGGAATAGCCAATTTACACACAATATTACAGCCATTGAACTTACTCAAAGTCTAACATATCCAACTTCCCCATCTTCAGTAGGTCTATTTGCTGAAAAGCAACATCGTCACAATCAGTGCTGTTGCCAGGGTTTGCAGGTAAGGCGGCACACTACCCACTGTTCTCAATCTTTTTTTTTTTTTTTTTTTTTTATATTGTCACGCGGTTATGCTATTTTAATGCATTCTGAAGTGCTTCACCTCGGATGGTGTTCTTGTGGATTTAAAGATCAGCTTAAGTATTCCTTGATTAAACCTTTTGCTTTTTGTTCTTAATTTATATTATTTTTTTTTTTATTTTTTACAAGTTGTTTCATCGCCGCTCACGGGCAGAACCCTAGTCAAGTAGGGGTCTTTGAACGCCTCAAAAATACATCTAACGCAAATTACGCGATGAGCACAGACGCATGTATTTAAAGTGAGGGAAATTTAAAATTGAGTAGTAAACACAGTTGATGAGACAGAATTCACATGGACTCTTGGAGAAGGGAAATTGGAGATTGTGTATTATAGAATGCAGCCGCGCTAATCGTAAGTCACTTTTCAGAGTTACTACGGAGTACACAACAGCAAAATGCTGCATGTGCCTGCGCAGCAGCAACTTTGTTACAGGGCGTCGTAAAGGTGCGTGGGGTTACCACGGGTTGTGTTCTCACTTCTTCTCGACTTCATTATTGTCACTATATAACCTAATAGAAAGGGATAAAGCACCAACATCAGCGCCGCCAGAATATAAAGGGTTAATAAGTTAGAACTAGATAAAGTAACAGGAACAGTTATTAAGTTTTTGGCCTTTGACTTGACCCATATCCATAAAACCGGATAGATATATCACTATAGATAGCGCCCGCACCATATCAAGATATGTGAAGAGCAGTTATATCTCCAATATACAAGGAGGTCAGTATGAAGACCACTATGAATAGAGTGAGTGATGAAGTAATATTGTAGAAATAAGGATATAAAAGATTTTCGCTCACAGTCTAAAAATAGTAACTATCTCCTAGTTTCATTATGAAGGCATGCCACTCAGAATAATACTCGACATTCAGTGTATTATTAATAGTTATATATCAATATTATCATAGTATTATGTTAGTTTTAATGTTATAATTGAGGCTTCCTAAGCGCTGTTTCACACACCTCTCTCTGATTATCAGCATCGAGGGAAGAGAATTGTCCGCTACAGAAAGATATTAGGGACAGCATCGCTTAAGCTTGCTCTCGTGTATATACAATGAAGTACTGGATAAAGGTTATTTGAGATGATATTAATCGGGAGAAGTGGGTTAATTTTAAGTTAGGAGGAATAGATAAATTTACTAACTATAAGTGCAATGAAGATTTGTAGATCGATACTACTCGAGCTTTCCTCTGTATAATTTTGTATTACCCAAGGTGATGGGCTCACGTCGCCCCTCTGGTGCTAGCTGAACAAGTTCTGCCCCACTAGCTACACAAAAATATCTGTGAACAAGCGAATATAAAGACGAAATGAGTACTATTAGAGAGTTCAAAGAGATCTTTCAATTGGTGACGTGCGCTGCTAATATATATTGATGATAAGTATTTATTCTTAAAGAAAATTAAGTAAGTATGTGTAACAAGATCGATTTACTGTAATCGGAATACGACGTGGATCGTTTAGATAGTATTATGTAAAGAATAATCTAGCAGCCTCGATAAGTCAAATATTTACAGTAGAATACAGAAATAAAGTTATATGAAAATTGACGAAGAAATATAAGTAATCAATGTGACGTATATCATATGTACTAGCATTACACTGCCAATGAAGAAACACCCACTATGTTAGAACACTATATAAAGAGAAGCGTATTTTAAAACAACTCGCCCATACTCAAAAACAATATGAACAAGATTCTTGAACATTGAGATACGTCGTAGAGTGTTATCCAAAGTATATTGTGAATCATAGAGTCTAGAGCTAAGTAGCTCCATAAGAGATACATAGAGGTGAAGGATCTCATGAAGCGAAGTTCGAACTCGCGCGTTTCTCTGGAGAGGGTGCAGCGTGATGCTGAGATCCCTATTAACTCACTCACGAGTTGCTTATTAGTATGATGATTGATAAATGTCTCACTTAAGCGCCGATAGTTACACTAGCTCCTTACCCACGCTCGAGAGTGAGCTCGCAATTATATGCAGGGCGAGCGATAACACATAGCTCTCAATCTTTGCATAACATATCTAGTGTAGACGAATTTGCAAGCTAACAATAGCTGCAAAAATACAATACTTGAGATAAAATTAATTGACGGCTATTTCCAAGTAAGATTTTGCTCAGAAAACCGTAACACAAATGTAGGACCTCAAGTAAAGATAATTAGATTATCATCACGCACAAAGTTTATATATAGAAGGAAAGTAGATATTAGAATCTAAGGAAAGGTTTACTACTGTAAGACTTTATTACTGTAAGTTGTTGGTATAAGAAAGAAGAGGTTTACAACTTAATAAAAAGAAGTTCTATATTAAAGAAATGCACGGCAAAGTTAGATATGATATTATTGTTATATAGGACTCTTAAATAAAATTGTTAAAATGGTTATACATAGTTGGCTCTCTGAGACATTCTATAACCATTAATAATACAGATGATGGAGATATATGGCAGATTGGAACTATTAAATTCAGCGTTCCATTACAGTAGACGAGGAATATCGGAATTATTGCGATATAGTATATTTTAGTGAGAGGTACGCTAAAACGCACGTATGTAGTATATAATATAGTATTTTGAAAATCGAGGAAGGTAATTTTAAAAAAGGTAGTAAAAGATAGAAGAAGAATTGTTACAATGAGCGAAGGCACAAAATACGAGCATGAAAATCCTCACATTGAGGTTTTAGAGGAGATTAATTGAACTAATCTCTGTCCATCCGCTCTTCATTTCTCTAACTCTGTCTCTAATTAGATTCAAAGGTAAGAGCTATATGAAAACCACTTGAATCAAAAATAATGAAAAATGAACAAGGGTTAAGCCATTTTATCGAGCGCACAAAATGAATGAAGCGATAGATTTGAAGGATGGATAGATGAGTGATGAATAAGAGAAGCGAAAAATACTATGAATATATCCAAGCGGAGTTGAAATTACGTATGGACACAATTAAGAGTTTTAGGAAGAGAATTATGACAGTTGTACAGTTGGCGGTGTATTAACTACTCATCGAATGAGTACGATGAATAAAAAAGAGAGAATGTGATAAGAAGAGAGTATTAATCTCTCACGAGTGTTAGATATGTTTATAGAGCAAAGTCAAACAGCGAATATTGAGTCAAGTAAAGATAACTCATAAAGAGTGAGGTAAGCTCTCTCTTAATACTTTGTAATGTATAGTAAGTCGGAACATTTGCTATACACACGAGAGTATCTCCTGGAGCAACTAATACGATATATTGAATGAATAGAAAAATTATTATTAAGGAAATGAATGAGAGAGTAAGAATCGTTATGTACAATACGACACTGACTAAAAAAATTCAATACTTCTGACTCTGAATGGCCAGGGAACTCAATGAGCAACTATCAGAAACACCATGCGTATTTATAATGAAGAGAGTAGAAACAAAAGAACTTGTGAGTGCCAATGAGAGCAGGAAAAACTCTGCTCACTCAATTAATACTAATCACTCAGTTCCAACTTTATTCGTCACTTAAACATAAGAGTGTCGTCTTTTAAGAGATTCACTCTAAGAATAATACGACAAATGATATTATGTCGAAGTGTGGAAAAGCAAGTCAATGCCACCAATCTGTCGACTATCACAAAAGTAGCTCTGATAAAATCAAAAATAGAAGTGACAGATTGTGAGAAGTGAGTTCGGTGATGAGAAAATAATATTTAAAAAAATTTAAATGAAATTTTAAAGATTTCAGTGACAGAAATATATGTGTGTGAAAGAGTGAGTAAATGATGACGAAAATAGCACTTCGAAATTTGTGTGTGCAATTTTCTTAGAATAATAGGAGAATAGTTGTGTAATACTGAGGATGCACAGTGTTTGCAAAAGAATATACACGGAATGGAAAACTGATTCATCGAAGTGTCTCTATAAGGAATATATATATAATATAGTGTTGGCTTTTCAGATCGTTTAAATTGACTCTAGAATAAGATATGCTGATGAATATCCCTTAACTCAAAAATTCATCTCAGAGTAACAAGAATAGACACACAACTTACTTACTCACAGCAAAGTGTTGAGTATTCATTCTTCGGTTAAGATCTACTCTTATAAATAGAAGAACACTCTCTATGGGTCTTGGATTAGAAGGAGAAGATTAAAATATATATACAAGAGCTCCTTGTGGATTGTCAGTGTACATAAATAGTAATAATATCAATATAAAGAAGGTATGTACACATCAAGTTACTTTAGAAGTATGTAAACAGTTAAGTACTGAATATTATAGGAAAAATTTATATATATAGATAGAAGGTAGATAAAGATATATTTCATTTTGATACAGAAACATTCTGATAGCTGATGTTCAAATTATCGCAGAATGATAAAGATGAAGTGTTTTCAAACTGGATAAGTTTGAATGTATAGTAATATGCAACTGTGTGGTAATGAAAACTCAAGAAGAAACTTGATTGTTGATTGATAGTAATTTAATATAAGTATGACACTCTGGGTATCTATAATTAAAAGGAGCATAGAAGGATATAATCTAATAATAACTATCCTTGAGTATCTATATATAATAAAGATATATATATCATGATTTAGAGATAGATATTGCTCAAACTGCTTCAAGGTGTCTTTTGCTCGATAAAAGATGGATACTTCTGCACAAGTCAGCAAATGAAAATCGGACGTCCCTGGCAAATGATCATAACTAAAAATAACAGCAAAACGCTATATTGAGATTACAAAAAAGTTTATGAAAAAACAAAATATAAAACACAAATACTGAGCTCCATAAAAAAATCTAGAACACAATAAACAAAATATGACATTAAAATCTGTAATAGAGAAAATATAGCAATCATAAATATCACACAAATACACCAAAAAGGTAGAATAGGCGAGAGAATATTTGTATTCACTAATAACCGAATAAAGGTTTTTATAATACGATCAAGAACTCTCTATTATTACTCAGCATATATGCTAAATATGAAATGCTCTAGAATACAAGTTTAATAATTATTAGAAGGAATAACTCGAACGAACAAAAAAAAGGAACTATTAGATTTAATGATAACAGAGAATTAATCTGCATAATATGCAGAAAATTCCCTGCTTAAAGACAGCTCACAAGCCGTGAACTGCTTGAAATACTGAAACGATGTGACTAGAATAAATTCTACAAGCACAGTAAGTGGGAGACTCTTATAAAATAATAGAGGATATAAAGCAAGGATAAATTCTCCCTTAACAGAAAATCAGCTGAAGATAATTTTTTGGGCAAAGCAGCACTGCCGCTGTACAGTTGACCAATGGTCAAAGTTCATATTCAGTGACTAATCGACAACCATTCTGGAAATCAATATGCGTGACGTCGAAAGGGAGAAGAATATATGCCAGGTTGCATTTTACCAGCAATCAAGCACCCTATATATCATTCTGAAAATCAATATGAGTGACGTTGAAAAGGAGAAGAATATATGTCAAGTTGCATTTTACCAAAAATCATGAACCCAAGTACTAAAAATTTTGTTTGGAGAAGTGGAATTTATATTTGAAGATGATGATGCACCATGTTACTGATCGAAACTTGATCAAAAATGGTTTCAAGACAAAACACTTCTCATATGCGATTCGGGCCAGCCCACGAGTCCAGCACCTCAATCCTATGAGAATTTCCAAACATTTGTGTCTTTCATCTAGAACTAACTGACCAAATGACATCTTCTGAGAATTCGGCTATCAGGACCTATTCAATGAAAAAAGTCATAACATCTCTTAAAAAACTTTAAAATATTACCCACAGCGTCCGATTTACTAGAACGGAGGGTGCTTGAGAACTTACATATTCAAAATACTAAATTAGAACTCAATTCCGATGGATCTTAATTAAGTTATATTTATTTTAATTTCCTTTTATAATAACTATTTTAATTATTATTGCGATTGTTTAATTAATTATTATTGACATCATTGTAATTATTCTGCTGTGTGTTCTTGTTTAAAAATGCCTAAACATTAAGCTATTTACAACCAACCAACTCTGATATTTTTGCATATATAAAACAGGTAAAATGAAAATTTTAATCATTATCAAACTATGTCAATATAAGTGATAAAATGGGAGAAAACTAGTTAAGAAACATAAAAAAAGAGCACCAAAAGAAGGGTGTCCCATTCTTTTCCACACCACGTATATAATATAGTATATAATATTATATAAATATATATTTATATACTTATTATATATAATATATATATATATATATAATATATATATATCTATATATATATGGCATATATTTATATAATATATATATATATATATCTCTTTTGTCGTTATAAAGGCAATGGGTTTATTTTTATTTTTATTTGGGTAATCTGCCCTATTCTTTTGTAAATTATAATTTAGTGGATAAAAAAAAAAAAAAAATTATTGTATGAACCATAACATTGCCTTTAAAGTTTCTGTAAATGAAACAACAACAAAAAAAACAGACCTAAGATTTCATATTAACATTTGTCTATGGACGAAATAATCAATTACACCAGCAAATTTTCAACGATTTTTATGAAACCTGTTATAAAATGCTTGATATGATTCCGTAGTGAAAGAAAAACGTAAAAAAAAAAAAAAACAAAAAAAAAAAAAAAAAAAAAAAAATTTGAACCTAAAAAAAAGTCTAGATCTCCAAATTTCATTTTTAAAGTCTATTTACTGCTCCAAATTTCATTTTAAAGCCTATTTACTGCTCCAAATATCATTTTTAAAGCCTATTTACTGCTAGACGCTTTTCCCTTCTTCAAAATTTTATAGGTTATAGCAGTCTTATGATTCTGAAGCTTGCATTTGATTGTTTCTCCAGCATTTAACAGCCAGGAGATACGGGGGGCGTAGCCATCCTACGCCCCCCCCCCCCATTGACAAATGTTCGCGTGACATGCATTCATTTACCACTAAAATTAATGTATATTGCCCCTATTACGAAGATCTAGCAAAAAAAAAATTTCATGGGTAGAGATTCGGTGCCAATAAACTATATATATATATCATATAATATATATATATTATAAATTATATTAGATATATATAATATATATATCACTATATATATATATAATATATATAGAATATATATATATATATATATATATATAATATATATATATATATATATAATATATATAGATATATAATATTAATATATATATACTATACATACTATATATATATATACTATATATATATATATATATATATATAATATATAATATATATATATATATATATATATATATATATATATACTATAATTAAAAAATAGACTCTATACTATAGCATATATATATATAACATATATATATATATATATATAAGATGAGAATGGAAGTAATACTGAATTTTGAAAACGCATTTTAAATAGACAAACTTATTTTTATGAAGATTTAGAATTCACTGAGGAAGCATTAGGTTCTCCACCCCTGGTCTTTAGGCTATTAGGTTCCCCAGCCCTGGTCTTTAGGGTGGTTTAGTACGAACTCGGCTCTTCATCCTTCATATGCGCAAGAAGTACTTTTATTGTATTACTTCTTGTGGGGAAATTTTCTTGAGAGCTTTGATGATTTTCCTGTTTTGAGAGTTTGTGAGTTTTGCAAAGTGAATTGCAGGAATGTTTGAGTGTTGTTTGATGGATTGGGAGTTTTGTGTGTTAGGGTTTTTGATGGATTTATGAGTATATGTTTTGTTGTGGTTAGTTTTTCGCAATTTTTATTGTTTTCACTACATCCTGATGCTTATCGTTTGTTTGGAGTGTTCTTGGTGAGAAAGTTCAAAGTTAATTTGAAGAATGTGTTTTCATTAGTTTATGATTTTGAGTGTTTAAAGTTTTAATTTGCGTTAGAGTTTGTGGTGATGTGGGTGTTATCTCTCTGAGTGAGTTGTGTTGTTTATTTAGCTGTTCAATTTTAGGCTGTTAGGGTTGGGTTA
>JABUQX010003950.1:35000-47500 GCA_015478945.1 Trachelipus rathkii | reverse complement strand
TCAATCTCTATATGTTTACTGGGAGACAATTTCACTTTACGTACATAAAGATAAGTATCCAATATTTGAAACATAGGATTAGGTGAAGCAGTCGTTGCACCAGCTTTGGATTGAACATTAAGCACAAATTGTGGAGTAGATCTAGTTAACCTGATACGAGTGTCCACAGATGGTAGAATAAGTTTTTCTTGGGAGAATATGTCACCGTTTACACGTCCATAATATTCATAAGTCTTGCTGACATTTTTACTAAATCCATCTACTATTTTAGATTCATCTTTTAAATTGTAGTAGCCGCTTGATTGTAAATGGGACTGTTTAGCATCATCCGAATAATTTAGTACAGTTTCTATATAGCTTCGGTATGGGTAACTGGCTGCTGATGCTCCTAGAGAAGTCTCATTTAAAAACACTTCAATGTTCTTAAAGCATGAGAATAAAAAGTTTGAAACAGGATATACTACATGTTCTGTTCCTGTGAGATCCGATCCATCTTCATTAACCAATTTAACCTTCAGATATAAAAAAACATTCGAAGGGTCAAGATATTGATCTGAAGTTCCAGGGATATTGAATTCGAGAGGTACATCTGTATTTGTGACAGCGTGAAGGGGATTAATTGCTGATAAAATTACTTTCTAAGATCGATGTCTGGGTAGGATTTACGGAGAAGAGATCCAATTCACTCTTGCAGCAGTCTGGACTAGAGGGGTGTAAGAAATGCATCTTATCGACTCTAAGGCTAAACCTTTAATGAAAATATTCTTTAGGTGCATACCTATATATTAAGAACAAGTTGCCACATATTATAATTCAGAAAAAATATCCTTTATTTTACGTTTGCATATTTTTCCACGTTTCTTTTTATTCATACGTTTCTTGCTACGGGTTTTTTTCTTTTTACTTTTCCTTTTTTTGTTATTGAGTCTTTTTACACGCTGGCTTTTCACCTTTCTAACACCACCTCCCGTCATCTTGCGTCGTATTTTTCGTTTAACATCGTCTAACATTTCATCTGAAACATCAGCTATGCGGCGTTTTACAGCACTACGAGGGTCGACACCACCCATAATATCCTGGATTGTGTTTATTCCTGTTCTGGCCGCTTTTTTAGCAATGTATTTACCTCCTGATTTAAACAGGGAATAGCTCTACGAAATAACGAAGCAAAAAATCCTCCTAAACCATATCCCCTCTGCATTCTTGATCCCCTGAAGACTCTTTCTCTTTCCATTATTATTATTATTATTTACCGGAGCTTCTTTCTTATGTGTACTTTACACACTGCTGTCCCATTTGTGAATGGGTATGGTTTGCCTTCGACGTCTCTTATATAAACGCGAACTGAACTCAGTTGGGTCTTACTCATAGGTAAGTAGTGAACATTAGGAAAGCTTATAACTTTACTCTCTTTAGGAAAATGAACTACTCTTAACAAAGAGGCTTTAGTATTCCCTACATACTGATGGTCTACAATATCTGTATAAACATAGGCCATACCTGGATCTTGAAACATCTTAGTAGGCAAGCATACAAAATGTAATGAACTCTTGGTGTCATTTTTTGAGACATACTCTTCCATCGTTGGTATATAACGCATTAGATCCTTTAGATATGGTTTGATATTATTTCCCGCTATTTTGTATACATGTGAGTAACAACAATTACGAAACCAGACTGAAGGGCGGAACATAAATAAACTTATATCTTTCAGGTTCACATTAGATTGAGATTTTAAAGTGATTAACACGTTATCTTCGTTAGCGGATTTATTAACAAGAAACACTAAATCTTTACATATTTGACTTGTTTCAAATTTTTTGTTTAAGTCTATGAACACATCCGTAACCGATTTATAGTGACCGTGCTCTAATAAATAATTTTCAACGAAATATTCATTGTTGCCTCGTTTGATGGTTGCAGTATTAGGTTTACTTTTTAATACATTTTTAACATTATCAACATTTCTAAATACCGTAAAAGCCACATATGAAACAGGCAAATTCTCTATATCGGCGTCGAGAATTATTTCACTTAAACCAGCTTCATACTTTCTCGATTCAAAAGTTATAGTGGTTCAATAATTGGTGTATATGTTCTGATATTTTATTTTTCCGGATATAGATCATAAGAAGCCGATGAACGGGCCAAAAAAAAAAAAGCGTTTTTAAAAAAATAGAAATGATCTTCACTCTCCATGTTCACAAAGTAAACTGATCAATGTTTCTTAATTTCACTGGCATTTATATAACTATTAAACTTCGCTGGGTAACCTACCCATTTGACAAGATACTGTTTATTTTTTCCTTTTCCTTTAGATCCTAATATTTTTTCTATTTTATATTCATTACTCTTAGGATCAAATCTTATTTTCTGTATTTCCTGTTTATAGAACCCTCCTTTTATTTGTTCCCCATCTAAATCTTCAAGATAGTATAATTTTAACCCGTCTCTTGGGAATTCTCTGATTGTATCTACTTTAAAAACTTCTCTTGACCATCCTGCTTCATACCCTTTTCTGAAATTTTCATCTGACCTAGACACTCTCACATAATCTCCTACTTTAATGCCTGTGTTATCTTTTATTTTCCGTACAGGATGACTAGGAACTGAGGGTTTTGTCTTCACCATCTCTAGAGGGGTCTTCTTAATTGTTCTATGATAAGACCTATTATAAGAATAAGCCAAGTCTTGCAGTATATCTATATATTTAAATGTATTCATTTTCGTGAAATACCTATGCATTCTTTCTTTTATAGTTCTTTGTACTCTTTCCACTATTGCAGCTTTATTAACTGAAAATGTGTTGTAGTACCCAATATCATACTCTGTAACTATTTCTTGAAACTCTTTACCTAAAAATTCTGAACCTTTATCTGTCCACATCAATTGAGGATATCTATTATCCTCATTTATAATTTCTCTGACTGCTGCAGCAACAGTTTTTGACTTTTTATCTTTTAAAGCCTTTAACCATAAGTATCTGGAATATACATCTATCACAAAAAGAATGTATTGATACCCTTCATTGTAAACTTTATATTTTATCATTTCAGTTAAATCAAGTTGCCATACATTATCTAAGTGAGGGGCTATGGTTTTTCGTGTAGGAAATTTTTTCCGTATAGGTTTATGTAGAGTAAAAGCATCCTCCCCTTGTAAATAATTTTTCAGTTCTTTTTTATTAATATGAGGAAACTTTGAAGCGAACCTTGAAAAGCCTCCATAACTGTAAGGCTGTTTCATGTCATAGTAATATTTATCGACCGCCTCCTTAGCCTCCATCATGCTCAATGACAAATAAAAACAAAAAACATTATTTATATATATATATATATATATATATATATATATATATATATATATATATATATATATATATATATATATATATATATATATATATATAAAAAATAAAAGAGGAAAAGGAAACAAATATTTTTAAAAAAGCAATTTAATCATTAAAATTATATGTACAACATCTTACACAAATTAGTTTCATAAAAAAGTAGTTCAAATATGCTTACAACATATGCATATTTTAAAATATAATAATACATATTTACAATATAATACAAACACATAAAATTAATTTTAAAAGGAATAATCACAAAATATTTAATAAGCTTGAGCTTGGGCCATAGGACTTAGCAGATACTGTGTATTTATAATATACTGACGGAGACTGTTGATTCCATCTGTTGTGACATAGGTATAAATATCTCTTGCTGATATTTTCAAGTCTTGATCTTTGTATGCAGGTGTCTTCATTTCTTTTTCCCAATGAAAAGTAAATTTTTCAATATCTATAACATCCATAACATCGGCTAATTGAGCGTCAAACGTATAGTTTTCGTTGTACACAGTGTATAACAAGTTGTGAGCTGTATTGATAAGATCATCTAATTTGGAGACTTCGGCTTCTCGTTTTGATATTTCTTCACGCATCTTGATAAATGATGTAATATTTTCTCTTCCTACGATCATGAACCCGTAGCTTGAGGGTCTGAATATACCCTCAGGGTTGTTTCGCCACCAACTGCGTAACTCAATAGCTTCAATATTGTTGTGCAAAGAGAATACAAGAGTCAATCTTTTCGTGTCGGTGTCTTCACCACCGGTAATGGCAACTCCCCATGAATTTGTTACGCTAGATGAAATATACTTTTCGTTCACCCATGTATTTACTTCGTCAAATACGCGGGATAAATCTTCGCACGATAGGAATAGAGGCCGATTATTTGTATGAGGTGGAGAGGAACATGTATAGTAACGTTCCCCTGTAGATTTACGGCGAAAAAATAAGTTCACTATATCTTTGGGGTGAGATATTTTCCACGACACAATATCGTTTACGAACTTGGTGCTTACTAGAGAAACCATGTTGACAGTGCAGAGTCGAGCGTACAACTGAAGAACGCTTTCAGCCTCAGCGATGAGAACTCTCTGTAACCCTAACAAAGGGGGAGATCTTCAACCAGCCAATCAGAGAAATGTTTTCTAATTTAACCCTTATGATAAGCCTAACAGTAAGCCTAATGGGTAAGCCTAACCAATAAATGAACACCTGCACTTTAGGGTTACTTTCATGTTTATACAAACGATTTCAGGAATGCTATTCGTAATTTAGGCCTAACAGTAAGCCTAATGAATAACCCTAACCATTAATGAACACCTGCACTTTAGGGTTACTTTCATGTTTATACAAAGGCTTTCAGGAATGCTATTCGTAATTTAGGCCTAACAGTAAGCCTAATGGATAAGCCTAACCATTAATGAACAGCTGCACTTTAGGGTTACTTTCATGTTTATACAAAGGCTTTCAGGAATGCTATTTGTAATTTTAAACCTAACAGTTACCCTAACTAATAAGCCTAATAGTTAATGAACACCTGTTTTATAGCATCTCAGGTTACATTTTTAACCATTCTCTACCCAAGCCTGCCTTTTTTCTTAATTTTTTCGCTGCAGGATAAGGATTCTTTCGTGGTCGTTTTTTCATTAGGCCTAAAGGAGAGGGGTATGACGTCATTACAGCTGAAGAGCTCGAAGCCATAGCTCTAGGCGTAGAGTACACGTTTTCCACATCTGCTAAACGTTCCAAATTTAATATCAAACTCTTAGGAAAATTAATTGTTCTTAATTTTTGCTTTATTATAGGCCATCCTGTGATAGGTTTCCTTCGCCAATTACGTACAAGATCAGAAACTAAGTCTACGATATTTGAACCTATAATGGGATCTCCATTTATTACAATCTGACCATTGGAATCCCAATTAATTTGACCTTTCAAAGTGTTATATAAAGCTATTCCTTTATTTTTTACACTGGTTGGAAGACTGCTTTCTAAAATAGATTTAAAATCTTTAATAGTTTCAACTTCTTCTTCTTCAGTTTCATTTACAGATCTTGAGGCATTATAGTTGGTATATTTTTCTTTCAAATCTATTAACTTTTGTAATATCTCCTGATACTTTATTCTTTTATCGTGAATGTTCATATGTGAATTTAAAATTTGGGTAAGCTCGTTTTCGATACTAGACATTTGTTCCAATTTAGGTTCATATAACGTAGTAGGTTGAGTCTGTTGTTGTTGTTGTTGTTGCTGTTGTTGTTGCTGTTGCATAGTAATACTGTTATTATTTATTTTTTCGTAATCTGAAAAAGGCATAACCACTACTTACTTCATTATTATTATTATTATTATTATTATTAGTTTTGACCAGATAGTAATTTAGTTAAAAAGGGTGTTACAATGGAAAATAATAGAGGGAGGAAGGCTCCTCCTGTCTGTATCAGTTTCTTTTTCTTAAAAAAATTCTTCTTTTTAATTTTACGCGTAAGTTTTCTAAGGATGTTGCTATGTCGACGTAACTTTTGTTTCTGAGGCTCTTTTATTGGAACATTTCCTTTTATAAGGTTAAGACAAATTTCACATACGAGTCGGGTAAATGATGTACATTTTAGATGTTTACGTTTTTCAGCTTTACTTAGTTTCTTGTAGTTTTTTATAACTGGTAAATATTTTTCAATCAGCTTGCTCATTGTTATTCAGGGATGTAGACAATTTCAGTTTCGTTAGGTAAGATGTTTGTACGTAGCAGTACCCTGTACGTGTTCTTAGGATGAAGATCACACAGTAAATAACCATGGGGGATGGATGTAACTTCTTTATATACCTTTAGAAACTCTTTTCTTTGCATAGGAAACATTTGAGTTGCTAATACATTGATCTGACTCACGTCTCTTCTTTGTCCGAACAAAATTAGGTATTGTGTATTTAAAGATACATCTCTCATATACTTATTCTGATGAAAGATATTTTGGGTTATAAAAAACACTGTGACATTTAAATGATGAGAGTAGACTGTGAAAGTTTCAGCTATATCCTCGTTCAGTTTATGCATCAAATCGTCAAGGATAATAATTTTATGACCCTGTATATTTTCCAAAGACTTTACATCGTATATACCTTCGTGAAAAATAGATTGATAGATGCTGTAACATCAGATTATTTTCGAGGGGAGTTGCTCGAATAGAACAGGGTGTTTTAGGAACTTTAGCAAAGCGTAGGTCTTACCCGATCCCGTTGGACCACATACGAGAGATGTACAGGGGGATCTAAACACGAATTTTTCTAAGGTGTTCATCATACCAATGCTTATTCAAAACTGTTAATAATACTATTTATTTGAACTTTATATATATATAATGCGTAAAGACACAAAATGGCGGGAAGGGTTAATGTTTCATGTTTAGGTTTGAAAATTTCTGAAAGAGGGCGGAGTTATAGGTATTTCGTAATGTTTGGGGGGGGGGGTGAGGGTGGAAACGGTATATATAACTTATGCCTGGGTGTTAGCTGTTAGTTATATTCAGTCTGTCGTGGAGTCTGCATCTTAGCGATAGTTACTCTAGGTGTGTTTTCCGCTGTGTGAGTGGTAATAATAATAATAATAATAATAATAATAATAATATAATAATAATAATAATAATAATAATAATAATAATAATAATAATAATATTTTTATTGCAGTTCTTGTTTTCGTGATACCTGCTGAGAATCTCCAGAATGTCCCAGTTGAATATATTCAATGCAGGCAAAATGCACAACCTCATGAAATTGTTTGCAGTAAGTCTTGTTATTATTTTTATTTTTATTTTTAAAAAAAACTTTTTAATAATTAGTTTTTCTTAAAAAATTTGTTTTTCTTAAAAATTTGTTTTTCTTAAAAATTTGTTTTTCTAAAAAATTTGTTTTTCTTAAAAATTTGTTTTTCTTAAAAATTTGTTTTTCTTAAAAATTTGTTTCTTAAAAATTTGTTTCTTAAAAATTTGTTTTTCTTAAAAATTTGTTTTTCTTAAAATTTTGTTTTCTTTATAAATTTATTTCTATTGTAAGTGTTTTATTTATTTTGAAAACATGGAACTTATATATTTTATTTATAATTTATTATTACAGTTTCGCCCTTTCTGCTATATCTCCGGAGCTAGTGGGTTTAACAGAGGCGGAGGAGGGGGTGGAGGGTTCAACAGCAACAACAACAGCAACAACAACAACAACAACAACAACAACAACAACAACAACAACAGGAACAACGATCCTTCATCTGATAATAATGGTGAACCCAGAGACGCTGAACCACCCCGTGAAGATCGTAAAATTGTACAAGCTAAACGTGGTCTTCAAAATCGTGATGCTAAGAAAAGAGTTACATGGGTCAACGATGCCGGTGCAGGAACCAGCGGAGTGAACGATCACAGAGAAACACCTATGGATGTTGATCCTTATGATGGCCCAGATGATGGGGTAAGTGTAATTTGCAAAATTCTTTTAAATACATACTGTTTGAATTACTAATCAAAGTAAGAAGTTTAGGATAATCTTGTAACTGTAATTATTTAAAATAATAAGAAAATGATAGAATCAGTTAAGTTAGGTTAAGATAGGTCTTATGTTATTACTAGTATATTTATGATTGATTCTCTTTACAGAAGAATAACAAAAGAAAACGTGATGATGACGATGATGATGATGATGACGATGATGAAGATTTTACAGCTGAATTATTAGAAATTACAACGACTGCTGTCTCTAGAAATTCAGGAGTCATTGACACTCATCGGTACAGAATCAGGGTCAATGAAGAAAATGTATTCAACCGAGGTCTTGATATTGAGGATGCTTTCAGAAGGGTTATTCGTGCTATTGTTGAACATCTTAAAAAGGAGGTGAACTATGGAGAATACAAAGCAAGATTTTGGTTTACTTTCAATGATGGTGCTCGCAACGAATTCCACGTCAACCTTGCTCATAAAGATGTAAAAGATAATGATGATTTGGTATCAACCCTGTGCACCCGACTGGAGAGGGCCTTTCAGTCTGGAGATAAAGCCACGTTCAGCGATTTCATCGTAGAAGTCCAGGTATTGCATAACCCTGAAGGGAGTGGCCCCATAATACCTGATCAAGTTAATTTTATCCACCCTGATCTTATCAAACGTCATTTATTGGTAAGTAGGTATGATAGGAGGATTGATGCAGTTGGTTGTGGTTTTAAAGCTATAGCTGCATGTGTAAAAGTTGTAACCGAAAAAAAAAGATAAATAATGTTGACCCTGATACTATAGTAAAATTGGCTGGGAAAATAGCCGATCAGTGCGGTTTAAATTATGCTGAACCTTTGACTGTTGATAAATTTGCTATAATAGAACGGGTCTTAAATTGTAGGATATTTGTCTACAGAAACGATAAAGATGAAAAGTTGCATGTGGTTTATAAACCAAGAGAAAATGATAGAGATAAAGATTTGTATATAATAGGATGGGATGCCGTCAATACTCATTATTATTACCCTCTTCCCAACGATAAAATCAAATTAACAATAGGTAATGTGAATCCTAAGAATATAAAGGGTGAAATTTTTTGTAGACAATGTTACAGTTTTGTAACAAATATGGCTTTACATCTAAACCAGGAATGTGAATATTATAAATGTAAACAGTGTCTCACATATGAATGCGGGGGAAGGGCTGAAGATAATAATATTCCTTTAAAGTATTGTCCTGAATGTAATCGTCACTTTTATAATGAAGAATGTCTTAAGAACCATAGAAAAAACAAGAAATGGGTATGTAAGAAAATAAAAATTTGTGAGCTGTGTGATACAACGAAAATTGCTGATGCTCAAGGAAAGATTCAACACGACTGTGTGAATATACAGTGTGGAGTATGCGACGAGAAGTATAACCCTGATAAAGGGGCTCATAAATGTTTCATGAAAACATTGAAAAAGAAAGAAAAGGACTGGCAGGAAAAGAAAAATGTTTACACATTTTATTACGATGTGGAAACGTATAACCATAACGAGACTGATAAAGGTGATGGCCGATCAGTTGTTGACATGGTACCGTACTTACTTGTGAGCATGCTGGTTTGCTATAAGTGCAGCGATAAAGAATTAAGAAATGAACAGTGCGAGAAATGTGGAACTAAACGAAAGGAAATCTTCCATTTGGATTTGAATGCTGAAAATGATACAGACAAGTGTCCAGTCGATAAATTCATAAACTATTTATTCAGTTTTTCCAAAAAACATCAGAAAGACGAAATAATAGTAGCAGCTCATAATGGAGGGAAATTCGACACTCAATTCGTGTTCAGTAAATTATTAGCAAGACCCGGTGCTAGTGTTATTTCCAGTAACCCTGTAAAACGTGGAACAAAGATCATCACTATGACAGCTCAGCATAATATAACATTTAAAGACACTCTCTTATACATGCCCTGTGCTTTGAAGAAGCTACCTAAATGCATGGGGCTTAAAGGTGATGTAGCTAAAGGGTTCTTCCCCTATAGATTTCTTACTCTGGATAATGTAAATTATGTTGGTCGGATACCTGCTAGAGAATTATTTGAAACTGACCGCATGGAAGAGTCAGAGAAACGAGAATTTACCGAATGGTATAGCTCGTTCGAAAATAGATGACATTAAAGCAGAATGCACTAAATATTGTGTGCAGGATGTTGACATTTTACGACAAAGTTTTGAAAAATTCCGAAAGATATTCATTGATATGTTCCAAATTGATTGTTTAACAGAATGTTGTACAATTGCTTCATTATGTTTTAGAGTCTTTAAAACTCATTATATGAAAGATGATACTGTTGCTCATATTAGTCGACACGGAGAGAAAAATTATTCGTATGAAGGTATTCGTTGGATAGCATTCATGGAGAAGTATACTGGCCAAAGGATAACCCATGCCCGGAATGGCGGCGAGCGAGTGTTTAAACTTAAGAATAAACACGTACATCCAGACGGTTACACTGAGGTTCCTGTTGTTGATTATACACCTATTGACGGAGATGCCTTTGTAGCCCTCAGACAGCTTCAAGTAGACAACCAGCTGAAACCCAGGAATGAACAGAGATGGAAGGCAATGGATAAGGCTGCGTCTGCACCCGGTGCTAGACCAGTGGAAAAGAAACGCATAGTGTACTTGTTCCATGGATGTATCTGGCATGGGCATCAGAGTTGTGAGGATGGCAAGCTTGAACATAGAGGTGTCTCCAGTCTCGACAGGTATAGAATAACCATGATGCAGGAAGAAGCATACAAAAGAGCCGGCTTTGAAGTTGTGAGGGTGTGGGAATGCGAATGGAAAAAAATGAAAGATGAGTGCTTGGTGAGTATACTCAACGCTGACCCTGCCGAAGAGGAGGAGGATACGGAACTTTTGAGACCGTATGTTAATAGAATAGGCAACGATGTAGCCAATAATAGACTTATTATTGGTGACGCATTGTACGGAGGTCGTACAGAACCCTTTGTATATTACTTCCCTCCCACAGACGGTGCTAATAAAATTTGTTACTTAGATTTCACATCGTTGTACCCATGGGTACAAAAATCTCAAGAGTTCCCTACAGGCATCCCTAAGAAACTTGTTGGAAGTGAAATCCCTAGCATTCCTGAATACATAGCGAACATGCACGAGAAATATTTTGGGGTAGCTTACGTTAGCGTTTTACCTCCTCAAAACTTATACATTCCTGTTTTACCCGGTAGGTATAAAGAAAGACTAATATTTACCCTATGTCGACGTGCGCTAAAGAAGGATACGAGGGATTGTGCACTCACACTGATAGTCAACGCGAGATTAAGGGTGTTTACACAACACCCGAACTAAAATTGGCTGTTGAAAAAGGCTACAAGATTACCAAGATCTATGAAATCTGGAAATTCACACCTATGATCGGTTTGTTCACAGACTACGTGAAAGCCTTCCTGAAATGGAAAACTGAGGCTTCAGGGTACCCTGAAGGTATCACAGGTCTCACAGATCCTGAACTTGACATTTTCATCGAGGCTTTTGAAAGAATTGAAGGCATTAAACTAGATAAGGCTAATATCAAGAGCAACCCTGGTCTCCGTTTCATTGCAAAGTTATGTCTTAATTCTCTTTGGGGGAAAATGGCGGAACGCGCACCTGCTACAGAAGACATCATTTGTCACAGTGACGCCGAGGTCTGGGCATTGGCTAAGCAAGCCGATTTGGAAATTGAAAATGTAGTGGTTGCTGGACAAAAACATATAGTTTCTGTCCGATACACTGCTTACGCGTATAACACTGCAAAGTCTACAAATCTAGCTATCGCTGCGTTCACTACAGCCCACGCAAGAGTCAAACTATACAGACTCATGGAAAAACTTGGTCAAAGGGTATTATACTGCGATACAGATTCTTGCATCTTTGTAGCTAAAAAAGATGAGCTCGTACCCGAAACAGGAAGGTTTCTCGGTGAGATTTGACCGACGAAATCGGTGCTGGTATTACAGCTGACAGCTTTGTTTGCACTGGACCTAAATCTTACGCTGTTAGGCTTATAAAACCTGATGGTACCATTGATCATATTCTGAAAGCTAAGGGATTAACATTGAGTAAATTGAGTAGTGATATTATCAATTTTGACGGTATGTTGAAAATAGTGTTAGATAAAGTCGATACAGATGCTGAAAACGAAGTGAGGGAATGGCTTATGGGTGCTGAAGAGTATTACAACGCTATAAAAGATAAGGACCTAACAGCAATTGCTATTAAACAAATGAGAGAAAAGGAAGGAGCTCCCACTCTTCATAATATGGTTTTCAATCTAGATGATTCAGATAAGCCGTATGTGAATACAAGCGGACGATATAGAGAAGTTAATACTCCTTCAATGATTTTTAGGGCTACTAAGAAGGGCGAGGTATCAATCAGAAAAGGAACAAAGAAACTGAGAATGACTTCAACAAAGAGGGCTCTTATTATAAACACTGCTCGAACTATACCTTTTGGATACAGAGGTCCTCTCGAACCTCTATGCTAACTTTTCCTATGTAATTAATATATATATATATATATATATATATATATATATATATATATATATATATATATATATATATATATTGTAAATGTGTATTTTGTACAAATAAATGTATTTTTATTTAATA
>JABUQX010003950.1:27500-30000 GCA_015478945.1 Trachelipus rathkii | reverse complement strand
AAATAAAAGAGAATCACATACAAATCCAACAAATTATCTTTTAGATAATAGATTCCCTCCTAATAGGCAGCCCACCAACTTAGGATTGATATTCGATACAAATATAACATTCACTCCCCCCCATTAGCATCTTCACATTCAAAACCTCACATAAGTTAAATGCTCTGAAAGGATTAACAAGAACAAACTTTGACCAACTAAAGAAACCAACTCTATAATATAGAGACAACATCTTAACCTCTATTTAAACTACGAATCTTCTGCATGGATCTCCACAATATCAAAATTTAACATTCAAAAACTGAAAGTAGTCCCAAATAAATCCCTCAGGATAATAACTGGCTGCCATCTTACCACACCTAAAAATCTTTTTCCAACTGAAACAAAAATTCTACCAATAGGGGCTCATCTCAACATGATAGGATGTCAATTCTATCATAAGTCACAATCATCAGATCGCTCCCTACATCAAACACTGCAACAACCCCATCCATAAAGACTGGAAACACCTCTACCAGCAAGTACTACTATATTATAAACAACAATATGCCCTCCTCCACCCCGACACACATCATTAAACACATTCACAAACAGTTACAATAAGAAACTATTTCCACATAACCAAACAATACCATACTCTAAGCACGTCTGACTGAAATTTTCAATAGTGCACAAACTTTAGACTACCAACCAAACACGGGTGAAGTTTTCACGGCTCCACTCTGGGCACCACTCATCCCTTGAGGAATACAAATTTGATTATCTCATAGATCCCTTCCCCTATTCTAAACATATCATTAAAAACAATAGACAACAATAAAATTCTCATAATAGATTACCCTGTTTTAGAAGGTATCAGATATACTCTTCACTACACTATAACTATCGGAGGTTGTGGCAAGGTACCTCGAGGAACCCCAATTTTTGAAGGTAGGGAATAGGTAATTCCCATTTAGCTGCACAACAATAGACGCAAATATATGGCATATATACCTAAATATATATATAAGTATATATATATATATATATATATATATATATATATATATATATATATAATATATATATATATATATATATATATATATAAAATTATTTATATATTCATATATTTACTTAGATATACAGATTTTTTTTTTAATACTTTATATACTTATATATATATATATATATATATATATATATATATATATAGTTATTAGTAAGAAGTATATATATATATATATATATATATATATATAGTATATATATATATATATATATATATATATATATAAGGTTATTATATATATATATATATATATATATAAAGCCGTAGCTATGGGAGGGTTCCAAATCTTGCCGAAATTATTCATGCGATCAAAAAAAATTCCTGCTTATGACTTTTTACTTTAAGTTTATAAAAAAAATAATCAAATTAAATTGTGTTCAAACGATTATATTAATTAGATATAGATGTGCACAAACACACACACAAACATATATATATATATATATATATATATATATATATATATATATATATATATATATATATATATATATCATATAGGTATATATATATATATATATATATATATATATGGCTTGTGAAGTTTATTTAGATTTATGGGTTCAAGAAAGCACAAATGGAGAATCTTCTAGCGAATGCAATATTGTGATGAAAGGTGAAATAAAAGGATTTTCTGACGAGGAAGGTGGCTAAATATTGACTTTCTGATTGGACAGCGATATGATGGTACAGCATAAATAATAAAAAAAATTTTTAAAAAAATCGCTCTTGGAAATATCCAACGGTATCCTACAGTAGGTTGGTTGCTGTTCACACGCATAGCGAATCACAATACATTTAAAAACTTTATTGGCACAGTGAACACAACTGGGAACTGTTTTAGAGTCACCAAGAGGAGCTAACTATTTTAATGGAAAACATTGGAGTGATTTTCTCAGAAACAAAATGGACAAAACTAACACTAATGTGTGAAAAAAAATGGGTGTAAAGTTTTGGTATTTCCTTTTCTCGTGGTCCTAATCGAAAGGATATCTTTATCACTCACTGAACAAGTTAAGTTATGAGAAGCTTTCAGAGCTTTTTCTCCCCACCCTAGTAGCATGCTCTGTACAGAAGCATAATTATCCTTTCTATGCATCTTCCTGTAGAAGACCAGCTATGTTAAAATAAACGAAGGAATTTTTTTGACAGTTGTCACCACCACTCACGGGCAGAGTCCTATTCAAGGAGGGGGTGTAGTACACACAAAAGTTCACCCACCACCATAAATTACGCAGATGAGCACAGACGCAGGCTTTAAAGTGAGGGAGATTAAATACAGCAGGAAACACAGAAGATGGAAGAGAATTCCACAGAACAGAAGTGGCAGGAAAGAAGGAAGCACCACAGCGAACTAGCCTGGAGTTACCAATATCAACACAAAACTCGTGCGCAGATACAGCACCCCTTGTACTACGAGGACGTTGTAAAGGTGGTGGTACGCGAGTG